>JAQFJA010000021.1:20087602-20104399 GCA_029874485.1 Naso brachycentron
GGCGGAGTCTGTGGTCCAGACCCAGGCTAGGTCTGCTATTTAATAACTAATGAGTAAAGTGTTTACTGTTCAGTGCACTGATCCTTGGAGTAAAGTTAAAATGTAAGCTATCCTGCCTCTATCTTTGTCACATGTACTTGATAATGAGCCAATGTTAAATCTGTATAACATCTGCAGATATATCAGATATCGGAATTGTTATGCTTCCTCACACCGGTCAGGCCCTACTTCTAATCAATCTATACAATGACCTGCCCAATCCTACCTCATATTTCAGTTTTCATAACATTTTTATCTTCTCCTTGCAGCTATTTAATAGAGAAAGGAGTGTGCTACCTTGTGCTGTGTGAAGCCAGCTTTCCTAAGAAGCTGGCCTTTGCTTACCTAGAAGACCTGCAGGCAGAGTTTCATGAGCAACACGGAAAAAAGGTCCCCACAGTTTCACGGCCCTACTCCTTCATTGAATTTGGTGAGAAGAAAAGAAAGCGAGGAACAACTGAATTACTGCTCACCTGCATGATTTATCTGCCATTAACTGCTTTTAATATTTCTGTCGCTCCCTCAAAGACACCTACATCCAGAAGACCAAGAAGTCGTACATAGACAGCCGAGCGAGGAGGAATCTGGGCAGCATCAACACAGAGCTCCAGGACGTTCAGAGGATCATGGTGGCTAACATAGAGGAGGTGCTGCAGAGAGGGGAGGCTCTCTCTGGTAAGTCCATGTTGTCTCAGGACTCCTCAGGTGTCCTAAGGTCGAAATGATGCCGCTTGGCTTTCTGAATAAAAAAATAAACTGAAGCATAAGATGTTCCCTAGATTAATTAGGACCCAAGCACTGAGAAGCAGTGTGAGGACCTATGGTAACAGTAGGAATTATTATTATTATTACAGCAAATAAATCGACTTTTTGAGGGCTTTAAAATGCTCAAAAACTCATGAAACTTTGCAGACTGGTCAGTCGTGGTGTAAATTCACCAATTTCATTGGTTTTGCAAAGGGGCGGGGCAAAATGACTCACTCATGCCCCTTAAACTGCAGCCCTGGGGCCCACTTTCACATATATGGATGAAATTTGGTGGGCATATGTATCATACCCAGATCTGGCAATTTACACACTTTATATTTTAACGAATTCCCACCAGGGAATTTATGGGATTTTCATGAAAACTGCTGTGTGTACTCTTCATTGCTTTGGAACCAAAAGTTATTCAAACAGGTGGAAAGTCACCACTCACCCAGTATCAGAATTTGGACTGTGTTGCTGGAGTCAAAAAAGTTTCAATTAAAATGGAGAAAGGCATCTGCATTCTCAGATCCATGCAAAAATCATTTAATGTAAGATTTCAGTCTTTAGACTCTTCAAGGCATGAATGGCTGCAAGTGTGAACAGCAGTTCATCAGAAAGGCAGAGACAACACTTGATTAACCTGATGTGGAACACTGGTGTCAAAAGACAAAGCCTATGGCTAACACTCAAGGGAATTGTAGTTCTGACCAAACCTAAGGACTACAAATCCAAGAGACAATGTTCAGAGGCAGCAAACCGTGCTTACATACATTCATCACATTTACTTAGTATACAATATATACAAGATAAATAACAATAAAAGATGCTATGTAAGCATTAAGCAGCAGCCATCCTAAAACATACAGCATGTTGTTTATTTAAAAGCTTGCGTTAAAATGATTTCTGCACAGAGGTGAGAGTGCGGATGCCTTTGCTCCATTTTATTTGAGCCAAAAGTTATTAAAATCTTTTGTTTTGGTGTCACGATGTGGACGTGGTGGGGGTGCCATTGTGCATGTATCGCCATGAACGACGACACATTAATAACTTCAATGTAAACTGTTCAATTACTTTTACTAGCATATACATTTTCTAAAAGATTGAACTGACTCTACTTTGTTTTGATCTGAAAAAGACAGTGCCGTAAGGATGCTGAGTAACTGACTATGTGAGGTTTCATCAAACACAATCGCTGTGGTAACGGCGTTATTCGCCACAGACAGGAAGTTGTTGTAACTTGACTTTACATTATCCATCTATCTGAAATTTTTCGTGTATGTTTAGAAGGCTACTCTGATGAGATCAGGGATGGGACAATTGTCATTTTTATTGTTGATCGCAATAAAAATGCTCACAATAATTTAATGTTGTGAATTTCAATTAATCTCAAAATTGTCATAATCGTGAATTAAAGCGACAGAGTAGACTTAATCATATAGTATTTTTTGTTTATCCTTTATTCATGCAGGGATACCTTATAATTTATAATTACTTTATTTTATGTTTTCTTTATCAAGATGTGTCCCCTATGAACGTGATTCAATAGAGGTTGTACGGTAAAGTGATTACAATATGTTTTATTGCCATTCTCATTTTCGTAATATGTATATATTTAGATTTTTTTTTTATTTTTGTATAGAGCTTTTAAAAAAAATTATAATAACCTATAAAATATTATAATGTGTATTGCAATTATTGTGGCCACAATAATTGTCACATGAAATTTTCTAAGCGTCCCACCCCTAGCAAAGATTGACATGCCAGTAATTACTCACACACACGGTGCCCCAGGCCCCTACTGGAAACAGGAAGTGAGCTTTGTATTACAGTTTAAATAATGACTTTAGAAAAATTGTCATAGTGAAGACAGCCCTCATTGCTTGTATGTGCTTTTTAGCCTGACTGCGGCCCTCTCTGACAGGCACAGGGGGGAGTGAGGGCTGGTTCAACACTGCATGCAGCTTTAATTGATTTTGCCCTTTTTTTTCTCCATCTCCCTCTCCGCCTGTTTTCACTCTCTTCTCATCTCCTTCTGTTCCCTTTTCCTGCTGTTTCTCCTCCCTGTAGCGCTCGACTCCAAAGCAAGCAACTTGTCCAGTCTGTCAAAGAAGTACAGGAGCGACGCCAAGTATCTGAACACCCGCTCCACCTATGCCAAGCTGGCAGCCGGAGGTGTCTTCTTCATCATGCTCATTGTCTATGTACGCTTCTGGTGGCTCTGAGGAAGAAAAAAAAAAACAAAGAGAAGAACAGGAAGGAGGTACTGAAGTGGAAGATGAGCTGCACAGTCTGCAGACACTAAGAAGCTGTCACCTCGACTAAAAACAGAATCCCTGCCCTTAATAAGACTTTGCAGACATACCACCGCCCATTTTGTTCTCGCCTGTCCATGGATGTGTGATCTGAATATAAATGATGTCATAATACATAGTTTATTATTAACAATCATACAGTAATGCGCTAGTAGATGCCCTGAAGATACATAGGTTAAGAGGAAATGAGTGAATGTGTGCATGTGTGTGCATGTGGGTTGACTGTTTTTGTTTTTGAAGGCAATTGTTGGTGATTGGTTTTGAAGTGTGGAGCAAAAATGAAGCGAAAAAGAAATTTCATGTTTTGTGAGTTTCCAAAGCTGTACTGTACCGTAACAGGACTGATTTAACCTTGTATACTGTCTAATAATACAAAAAAGAGCAAAAATACTCCCATATCTTTATTCATCCTGAGCTCGTCATATGGGTATCTGCGTTCATTAGCATTAGAGCCACAGAAGTAATGGCTTGATAGGCCTGAACAACATACAGTTTTTACCACAGTTACAAGCATGGCAATTATTCTGAGCAGTCAAGTGGACTCAAAGACAACAGAGGCAAAGTACCGTAAGCGGACTTTAAAAAGGTTATTGTACTGAAGCCTTGCAAAATGCTTTTTTACACATTTAATTTAGCAAATAGCAAATTTAACAAATTTTAGCAAATTATTTTTGTCATTATGGGATATCAGTGACCCTGTAAGGGACTGTACACAAATTACTGGGAGGGTCATGTATTTGGAAAGGGTAGCTTGACTTTTTCTTTTTGTGAGAGGTTGAGAGGGTCTTTTAGTTTTAATCGGTGTAAATTTATCTGTCAGGCCTCCCTTGCAAAATGATTTTTTTAATGGTCAAATAGTCACAAAACGTTTGTGTAGGACTACAATACTTTCACTGCTATATTATTCCCATCACTGTCACCTAGCTAGTAGGACTAATATGTTTGTTATGAACAGACTGTCAATATTAATAGATAACAGGATAAGGATATTTACCCCTCTCACTTTGAAAAAGTTAAATGTGTTGTATAAAATTGTTCTGCACAGTTTTATAATTCAAGTTTAGCCCTTTAGTCAGTATCTTTTTATTCAAAGATTTAAAAAAAGTGACTTTTCCTAACTTTATGCTTGTCATTATTTTGAATATTGCTGTTTACACCTCTTGTGCAGCATTTTGTGACTATTGTCCCACTAGTATTCCACTATCATATTAAAGGTGCTATATGTAACATTTTTAGCACCAATAACCAATTACAGTTTCTCACTTTAACTTAAATGAGATGTTCGAGTGTGGCTTAAAATTGGTCAAAGTGCTTCTAATCATTTGACTCGAATCGTAGTTGATGGGTCACAATGTAAAGTTCAGTGTTTATCTTGTACAGCTCTGAAATGTTTGGAGGTTAGGATTCCTGGTTTTCACCCACATACCTTGATTCATCTCTCAGTGTGGAAACTGTTTTACATTCATTACGCTGCCATTCACTTGTGCTCCCATAGCGCAGTTTACGGTAGACATCAACCCTGTTCAAACAGTACACAGCACTGCTCTGACCTATATGGAGATTGTAATCTAATTGATGCGACATGTTACATGCAGCACCTTTAAGGTTTTTATTACATCACTAATCTAATCTGAAATCTGATCTCAAAAAGGTGTTTATGCTGTTTTTTCCTAAGAGGGGAGCCCAAAGAAAATATTATTAATGCCGAGAAGAGCCTTGTTTTTCTGAAATATAAACTCCAATCTGATTCAAACCCCTGTCATTTTTTTTACAGTCCCTAACGTCACCTCAACAGAGTGCATACATTCCCTTAATGCTGTCATGCAGACCAGAACCTTTGCATTAGCAGGTGTTAAAAAAAATATGTATGTCTGGTCTTTTCATTTTGTAAAAAGTTTACACACGTTGACTCAATTGGAAAGCAGATTCAGGCTGAGAGTCACAGGTATTTGAGGCCGCCGCCATCTGCTCTTGTTTGGAAAGAACACCTCTTTTTCTCTTTTGTCTGCAATCTATATGAATAAAGTCATTTGCACAAAGCTCTCCTCCTTTCAGAGAATCTTGAGTTCAGCTGATGGTTATCAGGATTTTTTAGCTGGGGATGCAAATACAGACGCTTGCATTGCCACCTATGCTGATTACAAATACATGACTGCAACCTGCCACTGGCATTATTATAATGATCCTGTTCTGAGAAAAGTGAGATGCAAATGAAGGTTATTTGAATAGGATGATCTAAGACAAGAACTTGTTATTTCAACACAGATATTAATGTTCAAATTTTACACACTTTAACAGTTCACACACTGTCATCCAAGCTGAATCAGGATCAGCGATGTTGGCTAAGAAGGTTAGGTGTGCACATACAAGGACTTTGTACATACAAGGACTTCATGTCGCACATTTCTAAGAAATATTTGCAGGAAGATGGAAAATAACATAAAGCAGAAAAAGACAAGTATACGTTAAAATGTAATGTACATAAGAGTAAGTGAAAAATTGATGCATATATAAATATAAAATGTAATAATAAGAACATGCAACCTCTATGTATAGATCAAACAGTTAATGTAAATTATGAAGTAGAATATAAAAATGCGAGTGTGCAGATTGCTGGAATAAATATTGAATGTTGAAAGTAACAGAGTATTTTACAAGATGTTGGTGTTCATGTACAGTTTATGCCTACGTGCATGTTCATGAACACTTTATACAGCATGCTAAAAATGGTGATATAAGTTAAAAAACAGCACATTGACACAGAGAACAGTGTTTAAAGTGTGTATTCAAACTTTAAACAGCCCTTATTGCCTGCTTAGATTTATACATCTACTACAATGTGACATGTTTTTTCTCCTGTTGTACAAGTTGTATTTTTTGTTGTTGGTTTTAATTATTCTAGGATGCCCATTAACATCTGGCGAAGGCAGCCTTTCAACTAACTCTGGCGTGTTTACATTTTGTAAAATGTTAATTAAGGTACACTGTCCTTTTTCACAAATAAATTGTACACATGAAAAGAAAGATACTTAGATATCGTGTGTATTTAAATTACAAAGCATATCATTTGAAATTTTCTATGTCAAATTAAATGTTTAAGATATGACAGGTTTTCCTATGACTGTCTGAGTAATTCATAGTGTGCAAAAGACTTCCAGGAACTCAACTCTCTACACATAAAATGGGGAAAAACATACATTAAAAGAACACATTCCGACCAAGAAGTCTGAGTAGGCAACTCAGTGACTCACATATCACTCCCAGGTGTTGTATTATTATTACAGTATTATTGAAGATATTACTTTCAGATGTACAAAATGTTTGGGTTGAAAGAGCTGCAGTCAGTTGGTGTTATTTCCACAGCTTTGGTTTGAAAGTTTTCGGGAAATTCTTGAACTTTATTCTCATGTTGTTTTAATGATGTTTGCCTCCATAATGTCTGGTGATCCCACTCTTGACCAGCAGGTAGTGTGCTTTGCTCACTGCTGCACTGATCTCAAAATCTGCCTGACTTGCAACCATTTCTGCTGACTGCGGCCTCCTGCAAGCCGAGCTCCAAATCATTGGTTAGTTTTAAAAGAAGGCAAAATATAGACTGCAGCTTCCGGGGTAAGAAAAAAGCCTGTTTTTGCACATAACAGTAAAAGCAACCACTACTAGCACCATACAGAGCAGCAGTCTGATTCTTCAAACTTGACATAGAACAGGAAATGTGAAAAATGAGAAGCAGCAGAGGGTAGCGTGCCTAAAACAAAACCACAGGGCACAAACTAACCTTTTCACCTCTCAAAGGAAGCCAGTATTTGTGAGTTTGGCCTGAGATGTAATCAGTTATATTTCTTTGTAATCTTATTAACTCAAACTGCTTTCGATACGGCAACGACGGTTTTTGCAAACCTTCCTTTTTGTTCACAGTCTCTGTTGTAGATTATTACTCATTTGTAATAATGTTTCTCTATTTCTGTTCTTACACTGTGCTCATATTTGCAACCTTATCCTGCCTGCCATGAGTCAGTTTCGATCACACTCTATAAATTTGTCACCATTTGCCCAGCAATTGCTTCTGCATCTAAACCTCTAAAGCTAACTTTTCAGACACAGAAAAGTAAGAACTCTTGAATTTCCTGTGGCATTTCTACTCTACATGCTGTCATTACTTCAACCGACAGACTTCTTTTGACGTCAAAAATCCTTGTGAGGTCCGAAACAAGGAAGAGAAACCCGAGTGCTAAACTGTAAAATCCATGCATGTGATTATGTGTGTGTAAATGTCACAGTGATTAAAGAGAGGACAGCATACCCCCTCTCTTGTTCCAGCACCTTCTCTCCTTCCTGTGCAGGTTACCATAGCTGCAGCGAGTGTGACAGTCATGTGAAAACGAAGCTGATTGGATTAAAATACTTTGTGTGATCAGGGGTCAGGAATATGGCGCATGTACTAAACACACATAGGCTGATTTAAACACACACAGACTCGCTCATAAACTATGACTAGTAGAAGGGTTACAGTGTCTTGTACACATTTATCAGTTTTCAAGAACAAAACCTGTGGTGTGTTCTGTTGCCAGCTCATATTACCCTGTCTTGATTAAATTTCCTGTCAAAGACACAGACACAACCACAATACTGTCCACCCACACTCTCAAACTTCTCCTGAGTCTTGAGCAATCTTAAAGAAACAGGACATTAAAACATGACCTTGACCTTAAACTTTAGCCACTTTGTCTTAAAGTCACTTGAACAGTCAAGCATGCAAATTTAGACACAGCAAGAGAGAGTTTCAGTCATGTTTCTGGCAAAGTAACTTCATTACATGAGCAGACGATTTGCTCACATGACAATTAAACTGTTCCCTGTGTGCCCCATGTCCACTGAACTTCAGAGATATGATCTCATTAATGGGAGGCTACATAGTAGACATGTTTGTAAAGGGTCTGTCCTGCTGCACTTTGATGACTCTGTCTACTCCCTTGAGGGTAAGAGAGGTGAGCAGACTTAGATATCTGACAGGATGTGACAAAGAAGAAGAAAAATAACTAACAACAGGCTGTTAAGTTTATTTTACCCAGTAGCCACCAGTGGGTTGTGTTGAGCCACAACAAGCACAAATTTTACCTTAAAACTAACACACATTCATCAATAGTTGCACAAAACAATGTATAACATTAACAGCAAATGATACAGTTATCAAGAATCAGCTAACAGTTTTAAAAGAGATGCTAACAGTTTGCAACACTAGTTTATTTACAAAACTGTGCTAGCAAACCTGTTAGCCTGTACTAAGGGATTGCAGTGCTTTTAGCTAACTGCTAGCATCAACATTGCTTATAAATCACTGTGAGCATGCTTACTTTGTCAGGCAGGTACAATCTTTGCCATGAACACCATTCTAATTTATCATATTAGCATGCTAACATTTACTATTTAGCAGTAAACACAAAGTTCAGCTGAGATTTTAGCTCAGTTGGTTAGCTAGTGGTGTATGGATAAACTGAAATTTTGACTTGATGGTGTTAATTTAAGCTGAGGAGGTCATTAAATTTCACAGCAATGCATTCAATAGAAGTTTAGATGTTTCTCTCAAAACCCACAAACATCATGCTGGTGTTAAAGAAAAAACTTGAGGATCACCTGAGTAATCCTCTGGGGACCATAAATGCATTTACAAAATGTTGGTAACATTTTACTTGAAGCATGCATCTATAGCTTTATGAACATACCGATAATGCATTATAATGTGCCCCTAGTGCTATATAATTACATTTATAAGCAGGGACAGGATTAACCTTTGCCCTAACCCTAACCCTAAAACATAACGCACCTATAATGCATTATAAGTGTGTTCATAATGTGCTATAGTATATTACATATGTTTGTAATGTGTTATAATGCATTATAGAGACAGGTTTTATATAAAGTATTAATTCAGTGTATCTCATAGTTGCTAAAATACATTGACTCAAACTGGATCTATATTTTATATTTTTTGTACTGACTTTTTTAATTAAGATTTATTGTGAGGTCAAAGCAGATGGTTCAAAAGGGTCATAAAATTAATTCAGTAACAATTAAAATAATAATTAAATGTGTTATAGATGGTTATGATTATGAGCATGGTTAGCCCTAACCCTAACCGTAACCATATCTGCTTATAACTACAATTATACAGCAAAATAGGCACATTATAACACATTAGAAGTATGTTCATAATGCATTATGGAGCATGCTTCAAGCAAAGTTTTACCATTCTTTTTCCCTCTTGCAGATTTGAAAGAACAGAGCTTTAAAAGGAAAACTGTTTCCATTGTATCTCTGAAAACCACATCTCAATTTTTCTCAGCCATTCTAAAGCAATAATGTATAATGACCTGAAAACAAAATGGTAAATCATGTTGTAATGTGGTGGGAAGGCACAGTAAGATGCAGACCACAACATGGGAAGCTGTTTCCATCATGCCATCTCTAATGGCCATGATAAAAACATGTTCCATCCCATATCAGAACAGTACTCTGCCTCATCCCAGCTGCTTGGCCCATCTCTTCTTCTCCATCCTCTTCCCTCAGACTCCCATCTGCTCCAATCAGAGCAAAGGGAAGCTGCGGAGACAGCAGCTGTATGGCAGAGGAGAGGGTCATAAAACGCAGAAGGCTGAAAGAGGAAGTTGAGGGACCAAGTGAGTTATTGCCCCACAAACGTACACACCAGGTCCTGGGAACTGAGAACTTCTCACAGGGGGGGTCAGTGTGAAGTGTTTTCCACAGACCTGAATCTGTTCTGCACTCCGTGTGTCCTTTATCACCTCATCACAGACCAATGTTGACCTCTCGCGATTTGCCGTCATAATAGTACCTACTAATTCTATTTTTTTTAAAAAAGAGCAGACCTTTCACTTTGTAATAAACTGATGTAATAAATTATCCTTTTGCCCAGCATTGCATACATACTCACATATAGCACTGGGTCTTAGAATTGCCCTTCAGGTGTGTAAGAACATGCCAAACACAAAAACAGGATATAGAGTAGGAAGAGAGAAATGTGTGAGAAAGTGAGAGAGAGGAGGAACAAAAGACTGTCACATATGTAAACATATGTCACACTGAGAGAGATGCTTTGAACACCACCATGAGTCAATGCTTGGGTGAAAACACACCTTTGATATAATGAATTGTTTGTCTCTGAGTTGCGGAAATGTCCCAGATTTTTGTTTTAAGGTAAAGTTCACTCAAGGCTAAAACTTTTTCTCTTAAAGCTGTCTATTTCCCAGCATTACCTACGTACATCTCCATTTCTTCAAACAAATAACACTGTTGGGTTATTAATAGTGTCATCTGACACACACACACACACACACAATGCTGAGTTGTGTCTGTGAGAAAGTGAAGGCCCAAGTGTGAATTCCAGCCATGCCTGTCTTTTAGCAGCTTGTGAATTTATGATACAATTAACCCTGGAAGATATGCAGAGCACACTCGTTTTACACTCTATAACTTGCTGCGTGCGTGTTAAAGGCAAAAATTTGTAGAGAAAAACATGGTCTGCACGCATGTTGGGGATTGTGCATGGAGAACATGCAAAACATTCACTGGAAAAGGCTGGAGGAAGGGCAGATGTTGTACAAATCAATCACCAGATAATATCAGACACATTTTTTTTCCTCCATGTCCATAATTTGTAGGATATAACACTGCCTTTTTATACTTTGGTATGTGTGTTATATATGTACAGCATATATCAGGTTCAGGTTCAGGTAACTTGATTGGTACCCGCAGATAGATTTGTTGTGCATTAGAAATAGAGAAAGACATCTGCAATAACAATTATTAAACAATAAAACACTGACAGGAGACAGACACACCAGAGATATGACAGACAAGTGTACTCCAAGGGCTAACAAAAGTCAGGACTTAGCAAGACAAGCCAAGAAACACAACGCAAAGGCAAATGAATAAAATATTCGTGAGATGAAGTTTGCAAAGACTTATTGAGACAGACAATTGCAGCTGGAACAAAGCTCTTCCTGTAGCGCTTTGTTCTGCACCTTGGGACTATCAGCCTCTGACCAGATGGAAGAGGCTGAAAATCACAGGACAGGGGATGGGAGTCATCATTGGAGATGTAGCTGGCTATCTGCTGTAACTGCCTCATATACAGGAACTCTAGGCTCAGTTCTGACTCATCCATAGTGTTATAGTCAAAACCACAGAATTACACAAGACCAGAGTGTGCAAGACCGAGACAAGACCAAGACTTTAAGGGGCTGAGACAGAGTCCAGACCAAGATCAAAGCAAGACGAGGCCGAATTAAGACCAACACCATTAAAAATATTCCTCTAATTCCAAGATGGCTGTCAAAGTTAAACATTTTCCCAGTCATCTCAGTAAACACTGCCTTGCAGAACCTACACTCTTCTGAAAGTTTTCTCATCTATGTTGTTTTGCATATGAATTTTCTATGATTAAGGTAGCCAAACTTAGACCAGTCAAAAGATCAAACTACAAATGACTTACGTTATAGGCTGCATTTGAGCAAGATGGTTTTATATCCAGTCACAGTCATTATGTTAACAAATAAATCTGTTGTGGTCTTGACTGGTCTTGATTAAAAATCCTGAGTCCGCTATGTCTCAGACTGAGACAAGACCGAGACAAAATGAGTTCAATTTCGAGACGAGACCAAGACCTTCAAAAAGCGGTCTTGAGACCAAGACCACTTTTGAGTACTACAACCCTCACCCACCAGTCAGTCGACTGGTCTGTTTTCGTCCTTTATATGTGTATCTATGTATCTTTCATTACAGAATAAAATAAAACCAGTCATTAATATGTCTGATCACCGCAACCCATGTATATTCAAAAAATCTTAAATTGTAATTTCTCCCCTCAATCTCGTCGCTAACGTTCTCTTCCCGTCCGTGTGGTAAACATTATGAACTGTAGCAGATCAGTTTGACCCTTGGACCTCAACAACCAGGGCATGATGACAGAGAGTCTGAATGTGTGAGCCAGTATTTTCGTGTGATTATATGTTGCAGTTGGTGCACACACAAATTTGCTCGTGTGCATACATCAATGATGACTTTGAGTGGGAGTTGGCAGGAAGTCATCGTGTGTTAACCTCAAGTCCCATCAACTTCGACCATCTACAAACACCTCCACATTTTAAGCGTTCAAAAACCAACAAAAGTGTCCGCTCCAGGTCAGCCTTTTCTCCACCATAAAATTTTCAAAGCATTATTGTTCATTTTTTAATTTTGATGGAAGGATTTTAGTAACTTGTTAAATATCCATTGCAACACAGTTCAGTTTATGTTACATAAAAGTCATGCGGTCATTTTAGGTAGATCTGACCAAATCCAAAAGTGCACTGACGATAATATGGTCAAAAAGGGGAAATCTATAAAATGCTATCTCTGAACTGCAGCTCAGTATATTCCTTGCTTTAGCTTTCTTTGGTTGTAGCTTTTGCTGGCATTAGCTTGCTAACTCAGATATCTATGCAGCTGGCAGATGTATTAGCTGATCAATCTGCCTCAACTTAGAACTCGGAGAAATAGATGGGTGTTGGTGTTTACACTGAAGACAATGGAACCAGGCTCTGCAGCCTCCCAACTGGGATGGAATACATCCTCCTGGACCAACTGAGGACAGGTGAGGCGTGGAGAGGAGCAAGAGGACAGCGGGGCATCACCAGTTGGTATTTTTACGTCTTGCTTGCTGAATAAGGGTTTATTTTAACCAAAGGAGAGTCAATTATTGTTTCAACAGTAGACAGACAAACCAAAATGTTCATGGTGACTGTTTTTCTGGTTTTTGTTTTTTGTTTTTTGTTTTGGATGAACTTGACCAAAGTGTCTTTTCATGATGAGTCCACAAGACCATAGCTTGAGACAGGGTATGTTGTGGCTAGCATGCTAACTTCAGTTTATCTCTGCAATACAACACACAGGTTTATAATAAAGTCAGAACTTTTACTTCATCACATTCTACTGACAATGTTGATTCATTTTTTGAACAAACAAACACAACATTCTGGCCAAATGTTGCACATTACGCCTTAAAATAACATTCGTCATACTGTTTGTAAGTCCTTGTTGAGTTACAGGACATATAGGAGCCATGCAAAACTAATTCTACAGAGATAACTCCAAATGAGATTTCAATTGGTCATTTGCAAATTTTGTTGAGTCAAATAAAGAGAAGAGTAAATCCATTCAGTTGCAGCATGTTTGCATGTTTAAATGTTCAATGATTTTACATTCAACCCAAAGGCAGTTCTAATCGCTGAGGAATGATTGCTCTCTGCAAATGAGAATTTTGCATGCAACAGTGTGCATCATGAATTGTGTGTATGTGTGTGTGCATTCATGCGATTTTAAAAAATTTTGTCAGGGTATTCAAAATCTGTTTTCTAGTCCGCCCCCGTATTAACTAAAGGCATTACAAACTGCAGTCTTACCATCTGTTTCTAGCGTAGTGACTTGCTCTTCTGCATAAGTCTAAGACAAAAAAACTTAACTGCCTCTTGTAGGGTGAATACAGCTGAATTCTGTTTTAAGTAGCCTCAAGCATAATTAAAAACACCAGCAGTGATAATGGTTGTGTGCAAGGCTTGTATGCCAGTTAGACCATCAGCTTTAATTTGTACTGAAGTTGTTTGCCACTGAGGGAGTTGGGAAGTGTGGTGGTGCTGTGTATATGTGCGTGTGTGTTTGGGGGGGTGGGGGGTATAAACCTTGCAGAACCCAGATGACACTGCCAGGGCTGTTATTTTCCCACAGTGCAATATAAATAGCCTGCTAGTGTGGGGTGACAGTGGTCAGGCAGGGGCGCTCGAGGGAGGATCCCATGAACACACAACGGCACATTCCTGTCCACCTGGCCCTGCTACAGCCATAGGTCACCTTACAGGATATATTCAAATTCACACACACATGTCCCTCCTCATCCTTCTCCTCCTCCTCACACCTTTCCTTCAACACCTGTTTCCTCACCTCTCTGCCAACTCCCCTTTTCTCCTTCTCAGGGACCCCTTGGCTGAGGTCTCTACCCACTTTGAGCCCTCCCACTCGCTGATTCTCCACCTTTGACCACTGTGGAACGTCATGACACACACATTTACTCACACACACCATCTTGGTTTCTCACACAAACCCACTCACAGAATCCTCGCCTTCCTGGAGGAGGCTGACAACTTGAAGAACACTCAGTCAGTGTAACATATACTACTATCTGCTCAAAGCCACAGGGTTACAACAACTGATGAGCTATGCTGAAGATGATGTTGGTTGTTTTCCTTGTTTTGCATGTTGTCTGCAATGTGACACTGCCGGCTAAGTAACGGGAGCATGCAAAGTGATTCCTCAGCTTGACAATCAATCAAGTAACACGTCCTCAGATGACAATCTTAGCGTAATGTTCATGAACTCTCAGGTCTCACTATATCAGTTTTGAGCAACTACATGCAATGATTGCTCTATGAAATTGCATTTGAATTTTCTATTAGAACACAAAGGCCAGTTTAAAATGAAAAACAACAACAACAACAACACAAAAAAAAACTTGTGCAGGTATGTTTACTTTCTTTAAAAAAGATCCCATGTCCAACCAAGTAAATGATTACACTGATGTGATGCTGATTTGTGTGCCTCTTGAAATTTATGTGCTCACTCTCTGGCCCAATGTTGACTTTTTGGCTCATATAACCTCAAGTTCACACAGGAAAATGATTTACTGTGATTAAATACTTGGAAACCCTTGTTTACGGCATCCTTGTGTAAATCAGACACCATGTGGCTTCTCATCTTGATAACCCTGCTTGAATGGTCAACCTTTTTATGTTCATGCTTGTGTCAAGAGGATCCGAAACTCGACCGATCTGATACACTCAGACTTAACATCTGCAGAGCAGAGAGCCACCTTTCACCCCAGCTCCCCTCATTTGTTTTAATCAATATTTCTGCATGTCTTTTAGCCTGTTGAAGGGTTTGGGCTGCTTCTTTTACAACAGTTAGTGAGACAGCTCGGTGAGACAGGGGGTGATAATCAATCCTAAATATACCCCCTTTAGCTTCCTGTCCTGCAGATCTGCTTACACAGTAAAGATGACATTCGACAGACGATGCTTCCGGCACGACATGTGCAAAAGTCCTGACGAGGGCGCAGGGGGCATTAAAACTTGCCACGCAATGTTCGAGGTTCGAGGCAAGCACAAAATGCCTGCTAGTCGACACTTGTGTTAACTAAACCTGATCTCACTGAGGTATCCATAGCTGCACTAAAGGTTAACAGCATTGATTGCACGATGCTATGGTGCAAAAGTGTCTCTTAAGTGCATAGAAGCATCCAGAACCAATGAACAAGACCTACCTCAGTTATGTACAGCTGTTTATGCTAGCGAATCAGTTGCCACAGCTGGGAAAAGTGCATCAGTTTTTGCCACTACTAATTATAGACAGGCGTCACATATACACTTCATAGTGCCTCTGCTGCCTGCCATCTTTGAATGTAAATATTGGGTGACTTCTTAAATGACAGGTGCTGATTTGGTTTCCCATGGCTATCACGCTGGGGGAAGAAGGCGTGTTTATGGTTAAGGGGAGTGCACAAGAACACACACATGCTCGTTTTGTCTCTGGTATAATCAATCATCTCGATCTGCTGCCTGAACACCATGTTCTGCAGTAGGCCTATAAATCTACTGGCAGAAAGCTGAAGTCTCTCTGACCGATGAGCTCGAAATCAGTGTGAAGAGCCCCAGTGGTGATGAAAGTGGTCCTCCCACCAACATGGCCAAGGTCGATGGCTCTGATCCAGGCTGAGTTTTATTACTACTCTGTGGTCCCCCTGAAGTACAAAGAACTAATACTTGTGCAGTGGATCCAAAATGTGCTGTGTTAAAGTTGTGATAACACACCAAAAGATTCACTTTACTTTATGACGGTATTTACTGCTAATAAAATTACATTTTAATTTGGTTTTAGTGTAGTCAGTCCCACCAAAACTGTAATTATGTAATCTAATTTTGTTAGCTGAGAGATTTAGTGTTTTTGTCATATCAGACGAGAAATGTTGGGGTTGTTGATGTTTTCATTACAAATATGATTCAAAGGGATTTAATGCATCAGTGAGGCTGAGCTTCTCCAACACTTTGTATTTTTCATCTTTGAAACTGTGTCAAACTTCTGTGGTTACAAGTCTTTCATCTGTGCAATGGCAAAGAGGAACTAATCGGCGTTTTCTGCTCACGAAGCAGATCCACACCCTTTCTCACCCCGTGTTTCCTAAGCTGTACAAGTCACACATCTGGAGTGATGTCATTAGGAAAATAGTGCCGCAGACAAAGTGATATTGTGATGTGATTTATCACATTACCACTGGCTCACGTGACCACTGGCTCCACTCTGATATAAGTGATTATTAAAATATAGTAGGAGGAAATCTGAATTGACTTAATAACCTCCCAATTGTGACAAAAAATGCATGGATAACTGAGAAAGCAACACATCTGTGACAGTGGATTCACATGTTTTGGTGAGAGATAAGAAGAACAAGCAAACACAAGATGTGGTTTATCAACAGAAACAGCATCTGACCAAATGACTGAACAGCGTCTGTTGTAGTGCCAGCACCTGACACCCAACCACGCATGGAGAGCAAGAGCTTGACATTGGCCACAGCAACAAAAGCATTAGATCG
>JAQFJA010000021.1:20152710-20163023 GCA_029874485.1 Naso brachycentron
AAATTACCATAAAAACAATAAAATATTAAAAATAGACTTCAGATAAAATTTCATTTTTCTGTCTGCCTGTTAGGTCATTATAAAGTTACTCCTGATTAAAAGACATATTATAAAGATGTCTTCAATTTCCTTTTAAAAATATATAGAGAGCTTGCTATTCTGATATCAGGCGGCAGCGTTTTCCACAGTTTAGGGGCATAAAACTGAAGGCAGCTTCACCAGCAGTTTTGTGGGACACATGAGGAATGTTTAAAGGAAAAGCAGTGCAGGACCTCAGAGATCTGGCTGGAATATGAAGTGAGTGAGGTTATTTAAAGCTTTATAGACAAGTAAAAGAACTTTAAAATCAGTTTTAAAAGATAAGAGTAGCTAGTGTGATGTCTGTGGGAGTGGAGTGATGTGATCCGTTTTCTTAGTTTTCCTTAAGACTCTGGCTGCAGCATCCTGTCCAAGCTGTAGTTTTCTTAGTTTTCTTATGTATTTCTTAGCCAAATCAGTAAAAAAGTGAATTGCAATAGTCCAAGTCAAAGCTGATGAATGGTAGGGCTGGGAATCACCAGTAGCCCCAGTCATGATATAATATTATCACGATATTATGATATGTTGAGTATTGCAATATCATATATCGTAATTTCCTCCCGTTTTTGAACTGCAAATCATTTTCACAAAGTAAAACTATGTCAACATCATCTGTTTCATCCAATATGATACATTTTTCAGTCTATTTATCTCCCTTTAATAATTTTATTTTTTTTGTTACCTCACCAGTGAGCACTTAGCACCATCTAGTGGGCTGAAAAGTCAACTGATTTTTATTATTCTATTATACAAGAAGTTGAGTTTGTACATGCAATATTTATGAAGAATTTATTCAATAAAATATCAATACTTGGTATCTATGAATCAATACAATATCGTCACGCAAAATATCATAATATTACATATTAAGTGATGTATTGTTTTTTTCCCCCACCTCTAATGAGTGGGAGCATAGGCTGAGACTGTTAGCATCATGAAGAAAAGTTTTTGGTTGTTTTAAATGTTGTGAATGAAGTTTTGTTGCTTTTCATAGACTGAAGACAAACCCTTGCTGCCCATTGCTATGGATGGAGGTGTTGACAGAAGGGAATGGACGCTGCAACATCGCAAGGCTGCTGACATCACCCTCACCCCCCCACAGGCCGACCTGGATGCTGACTGTCTGGATGTTAATGTCAAGGGACCTGGTGAGAGAAATATGCTTCTTAACATCTAGATCTGATAGATTTTCAATAATTACTTAAATAATGACTGTCTCCTCCCTCAGATGGCTTCACCCCGCTGATGTTGGCATCGCTGCGTACTGGTGGAGGCCCAGACTGCAGCCTGCATGGAGAAGACGAGGAGGAGAGCGGAGGAGATGAACCAGGACCAAGTGTCATTTCAGACCTCATAGCTCAGGGTGCTTCCTTGATGGCTCGGACAGACCGTACAGGAGAAACGGCGCTGCACCTGGCCGCCCGCTACGCCAGGGCTGATGCTGCTAAGAGGCTGCTGGACGCTGGAGCCGATCCCAACGCCCACGACAACATGGGCAGAACTCCGCTGCATGCTGCCGTGGCGGCTGATGCCCAGGGAGTCTTTCAGGTGAGACAACTGTTTGACCAGATCAGCCAAAACAACGTTTTTTAGTCAGTAATTTAACTGCAGTCAAAAACAAAGATGCTGGTAATTCCTGTGAACAATTAACAACATGTGATCATCATATCTTGTGTCCGAATCTTTGTCTCCTCTCAGATTCTCATCCGTAACCGTGCAACAGAACTGGATGCCCGGATGAACGATGGCACTACTCCCCTGATCCTGGCAGCCAGGCTTGCTGTGGAGGGCATGGTGGAGGAGCTGATCCACTGCCACGCCGACATCAATGCTGTAGACGACCACGGTCAGCAAACCTCTCAAACACGAACTCTTCCTGTGGAATGTCTTTGCGTTTGTAATGGATGTCTGCTGTGTGAATCACAGTCTGTCATGTACACTTATTTTGATTATGGCATGGCTCGTCCTGAAGCTGCAGTGTTAGTATGAGTATCATGCTGTTAAGTTAGCAGGACAAGCTTCTGGATGAGATCATCCATGCAAATCTGTTAGTCTGCGGTCCTGTTAGTAAACTTAACACACGCTGTAATGCTTCGGTCCTTTAAAATCTAATAAGCTAGTAAGAGTGGAAGAGCTCTGATAAGTAGCAGAAAAATAGTTATGAATGGAACATAACATAAATACTGATACTGGAATTCTTGGTTATATGAATGTGTCTCTTTCTTTTTTCTCACCATCCACTATTTCAGGCAAATCCGCTCTGCACTGGGCAGCTGCAGTGAACAATGTGGAGGCGACTCTTGTGCTTTTGAAGAATGGAGCCAACCGAGACATGCAAGACAATAAGGTCGGTTCCCGTTCTGATTTTTAAACCCATGTCCCTTAGTTTTTCTGCTCACAGTGAGTACTCTGTATACAGTTGTGCAACAGTAATAAAAACTATAACGATCAAAAATAAGGGACCTAGTCGTCCATTTCAGAACTACAAAAATAAAAGTAAGAGTACTGAAAAAATGTGTAAAATGTCCTATTTAATCTATATAAAATTTACCCATCCGGCTTTTATTCAGAGATGTTTTATCTCTCTGAAATGCACAGAATCAGTTGAGACTCGATCTTTGTGTAGTGAAAGTCACTCAGTATTTGCCATGAAAAAAGTGTCAAAATTACCTCAGAATATCATCAAACCACCCCTGTACAATCAAATGCAAAATAATAGGTCCAAAACTTAAATTCTTGGCCAGAAATTTACAAAATATACTGCTTTCATCTCAGTCTAATGTAAGCTCAAGTTGGTTTGCAATACTGACAAACTGGATTGGATTAAAAATAGATGTTAAAAATACGCATTACATAAATTAATGACTACTTTGTTACTGTATGTGTGTATTACTGTACGTATTGCTCCTAACTTGACTGTAAAAGTTTGAAAAGTTTTCTTATAATTAAATTTGTAATGTATTTGAAGTGTTCCACATATTGATAATATGCTGTGTTTCTTTCAGGAGGAGACGCCACTGTTTCTTGCAGCCAGAGAGGGCAGCTTTGAGGCGGCTCAGGTTCTCCTCGACCACTACTCCAACCGTGACATCACCGATCACCTGGATCGGTTGCCCCGTGATACGGCTCAAGAGCGAATGCATCATGACATTGTGCGTCTGCTGGACCAGTACAACTTGGTTCACAGTCCACACAACGGGCCTAACCACATGGGTGGAGGAGGAAACTCCTCCGTTATGTGCGGGGCCAACGGAGCAGGCTTCATTGGCATGCGCCCCGGGCTGCAGGGGAAGAAGAGCAGGCGGGGCGGAGGTGGAGCAAAGGTGGGAGGTGTTGGTGGGGGAGCTAAGGAGCTGAAAGACATGAAGGCAAAGAGGAGAAAGAAGCCCGCTGGAGGAGAGGGACCGGGAGTGGGTGCGGGAGTAGGAGGAGGAAATGGGGGAGGTGCAGGAGGAGGGAGCACGAATGGTGTCAAGGCAGCAGGACTTCCAGAGAGCTCTGTCACCATGTCACCTGTCGACTCTCTGGAGTCTCCACATTCATACACAGGCGACGTGTCCGGCGCCGTCTCCACCACAGCAAACTCCCCTCCCCTCCTCAGCAGCCCGACCTCCAGACCTATGCTGCCCCCTGTCAGCCACATGCTGGGACAGCAGCAGAGCTGGGTGGGCATGAGCAAGCACGGCTACAGCGGCCATATGTTCGGCCTTGTACCTCACCAGATGGGAGGATCTCACCCTGGCATGGGCCAACACCACGGCCAGAGCCCGATGCTGACTCCCATGAACGTCACCATGAGCAGGGAGCAGCTGCCGCCCATTGTCACGTTCCAGATGATGGCGCCCGGAGGAGGCCAGGCCATGCTGAAGCAGGCTCAGCCGGGGCAGGTACAAGTCACGCAGTCCCAGGGGCAGAACCAGAGTCAGGGTCACTCCCAGCAGGGCCCGGGCCATATCCACTGCTCCCAGAGTGTGATGTACCAGATGCCTGAGCAGATGAGCATGGCACACGGGCTCCCCCACACCCTGCAGCACCCCCACACCGTCAGCCACGGGGGGATCGAGGGCCAGTCACGGCCGCTGCCCTCCTATCCGCCCATGCAGAGCCCTGTGGATAAGTACCCCACGCCGCCCTCCCAGCACAGTTACACCACTGCCAACTCCGAGGGCACCACCCCCGGCCACTCTGCCCACCCACCCAGCGAGCACCCGTATCTCACACCTTCGCCCGAGTCCCCGGACCCTTGGTCGTCCTCTTCGCCACACTCCAACTCGGACTGGTCTGACGTCACCACCAGCCCCACCCCTCTGGGAAACCCCCACCACGCACTGCCGTCTTCACACCACACACACATTCCAGAGCAGGTGCAGCTGCAGCCGCAGTCGCAGCAGATGCAACAGGCCTCTCAACAGCCTCAGCTGGGAAACATGCAGGTGTTTGCGTAGGCTGGTCAAAGGAAAGCATGAACAGACTGACTTTGGGGTTCTGTGTAGTTAAATAACAGCACATAGTAACTCATACCATGCTTTTCTCACTTCTCTTGTTAATTCTTTGTTTGTTCTTCATTATAATCATCAGTCTCCTCCCTTTTGATGTTTTCCTCTCCTTGCACTTAAGAGAACTGTATGTATAGTTTATATAACGTCATTGAGTATTACCAGCTAGAAAGCAAAAGTTCTCAATACCAAAAAGCGTGGCGATAGCTGTCTGCAAAACGAGCTGAAACCAGTTTCCCGTGTAGTGCCTTCAGTCCCAGCTGAGCGTCTCCTGCTCTCTGTTGGACAAGTCAAGACTTTTCTCTCTGGCCTTTGGTACTCAAACACAAACTGTTTGTCGAGGGATCATCGAGGAACTGCCGAGCAGATGGCAGCCAGCTGGTACTGCTGTTGGGATAGACACTGAGACGGGGCAGAGGACGATCTGCACTGATGTCGCCTATTTCGGAGGACATTGTCATTTCGTTCAGCTGTATGCTGTCCTCATGTTGTGTTTAATGTGATAAGCCTGCCAATACTAACTCCTCGTCAAAACCATTCACTCTACTTTTTAAATATGATGGGTAACAGTCAGTTGATGCTTTAATTCAGCAGAACTGCCTAGTTGTTGCCGTATTGTTTTTTTTACTTACGCATTTTTTAAATGTGCTAAAGGGGGAATTTTATTTAAAAAAAAGAAACAACTTTCATGACTAGAGAGACAAACACCAAGAAATTAACAGATTACACAGAATTGCACAGTTACATGTTACTAAATGGCTTTACACTTGTGTAAACAAGGGTTGGGTTCAGTGTATTCACTGGGTTTATTACAGTTTATAGATCAAATCATTTCCCATCAAACATTATCTGACTGCACACCAAAAGTTCAATAAATTCAGTTTTTACTTGCACACTGTAGGTGCAGGGAGAACACAGTGTATTACCCGTGTTTTAAAGGTAGTTTCTGTTACAGAGAAAAAAAAAAACGCTGATTTGAAAACAGATCAAACGTTTTTTCGGATGACTTCGCAGACGGTGCCACTATGCTTCATGTGTCGCTGAGGGATTCTTTCAGAAGCTTGACAAACTTTATGCAAAAACACACATTAGTTTGACGATGTTGTATTATGAAATGTACATAGACTTACAGCACATTCTGCTTGTTATTTTTTAACTAGATTTGTTTTTGTTTTTTTTTTTTATATATGAATTCTGTTCGCACTTCCTGAATGATTCTGAATGTTACAGAGGTGCATGTTTTGACCTTTTAAACCACCTCTTTCGAAATGTTTTCTCTTCCAAAATCATTTAACCAGTTTTGCCTTTTCGCTTAACTACAATCAGTGTATCTGTGCACCTTTTTTTAAAATTGTCATGATTCATAAACCAAGTCTTGAGGTGAGTGAGGTTTAATAAAGTATTTTTTTGTCTTCCTTCTTAAAGTTGATGTTGAACATAGCTTTGTTGACTGCTCTTTAAACACCGACAATCATTCACTGTTTTACTTTTAAAGCTCCAAAAAGGAACATCAGTGTCTCTAAGACCAAATTCATATTCTTTCTACCAAAAATTAACCCTGTCCAATTTTTGTCAGTTGTTTGCCTCGTTACAGGAAGACGCAGGACACATTTGATAAGAAATATTGTTGCAAAAAATGTTGTTTTGGTTTGAATTTCTATCGCAAGTGTCTGAGCAAACTGAATCCTTCATGTTGCATTAAAATGTCAGAATTCTTTTTCTCTGTACTTTATGTCCCTGTATTTTCACGAAGTAAGAGCATCCGTACGTTGTCAGTCAGCATTTTTATTAAAGAAATGAGCATGTCAGTTCCTGTTTATATGCAAGGCCATGTGTCTGTGTTCTGTAACATATTTTTTTATTGTACTTTCCTGTTAACCAAATAGCCTTTAATATACATGCCATATGAAGTAGTTGTTACCATGTTTGTATAAGGTAGAAGAACTAAAACTGATGATAAAATAAGTTGTCTGTTGCAAAAATACCAAATGATCTACCAAATGTGCTTATTGAAATAAACCCAGATCTTCATAGATTTTGGCACTTATGTCTTCTTTTTGAAACATACTAACACCGTAATAACATCAGTATTGAACTAAGTATGACTTGCTTTTCGGGATCTTGGATTTATCTTACTGTAAGTATTTTTAGGTAACCTTTTTCCATTGTACCACATTAAAGCAGATCAGCAAACATCACTGGAGTGAATAGTTTTTTATCCCATTATTTTATATGCTTCTGACATGTAAAAATTATTCAGTGTTTTATGTCAGTGGTTCAGCCTTGCCTATTCAGAACGACAAAAAAAAAAAAAAAAAAAGTAAAAACACTGAGTACTACTAAAACATACCCAAAAAACATGTCACTTCAGCAGTGTATAGAAACACTACTATGCTCCAGGAAGAATAACACTTTGGCAGTCTTTTAAGTCTTTAAGTGCTTTTATTTAATTACTCGACACATACAGATTTTTTGTATCATTCCACGCTACTAAATTTTCCATTAAAATAATTATTTTGTGGAACTTTTGCGGACTTTGGACTTTTGGAGTTTGTTGCCAGTCCAGCAGGGGGCGCTGCTCCGCGCAGGCAGCCGTGACGCAAAGACGAGGAAGTAATCTGAACACGGAAGTCATCCGGGATATAACTTGCATGAGATTTTGCCTCTCTCTCCAGACTTTGGCAGTGTAATTTGCTGTTCCGTTTAACGGCTAATGAAACCGTGATGTTATAGAAGGATGGGACAGTTGGTGCTGAAGCCCTGCTGAGATAATGTGCGCTTATCGGAAGGTGGTTGATATCCAGCGCGGGTCAATGGACGCCAGGACTTGAAGTGCTGCTGTTTTGACAGCTGGGTTGAGCCTCTTGTACCTGCTCGGTCTGTTTGACAGAGAGAGCTGCTGAGAGGAGACGAGACCCGAGGTTTGAACCCTAAAGAGGAGTTTATTTTATGTAAGTTAGAGGCGAATTTCTGCGTCAGTGAAGTTACTTTTAAAGCGCCATTGAAGGAGAGGCAGAAAGGTGAGAGCCGCAGTCTGTTAACGACGACTCACCGGTGTTTGTTTGCCCTCTGACCTCTTTCTGTTTCTAAAAGTCTTCTTTCACTTTCCATTGTGGTTCTTTTCTAGTAATCATTGCAATTCAAGTTACTTTCACCGTATAAATATATGATCATTCTCCCCTTCATTGTGACCAGCTTCCCACCGACGTCATGGCCATGGCCTCTTCCCGGCTGAAGTACCTCTCTCTGGGCGTGCTGGTGTTCCAGACCACCTCCCTGGTGCTCACCATGCGGTACTCACGCACCCTGCAGGCCGAGGGCCCGCGGTACCTGGCCTCCTCCGCGGTGGTGGTGGCTGAGGTGTTAAAGATCCTCGCCTGTCTGCTGCTCGTCTTAAAAGAGCACAGTGAGTGCACCCGGACACAGTTTAAACTCATAGTAACCATTAGTGTGGCCCCCATTGATTCATTGCTTTCATTATATTAAATTTTTATTTAATATTTAATCGAATAACTGTAAGATACATAAAATGTTAGTGAATAGTGGAAGATTTCCATCAAAAATTCACAGTAGTGTCCAAGGTGATGTCTTGTGTTTGCTCTTTTTAAAAACATTTAAGGAGTTTGAACGTTTTTTTTAATCAGTGATATCAGATTCAATAAGCTAAGAGTTATAGATAAAATTATCCATCTTCTCTGTCTACATCTTAGCCTTTTAAACACTCAGGTGTGCATAAACTGCAAAAAGTTTAACTTCTTTTTAAGCACAAAAAGTGAAATGATCAGTTATCTGGTATAGACTATGATAAGCAAGTAATTGGTTGTTATTATGATGTCAGCTGACAAAAGAAAACCATTTTGTGTTTCACTAATGGTGATTTTTAACTGTCTGATCGCAGAAAAAAAAGCACAAAAAGAATGTCAGTGTTTGAAAGTGCTGCGGACACGTGCATGTTAACACTAGTATTGAAATGAGATGCTCAATACATGCATGATTTAAATAAGCCCATTCACTGTAGTAAGTGAGGCTCCCCTTTCTCTCTCTCTGAGGAATCAGGTCTGTCAGGTTGCTCCTGTCGTACTTAAGTAAGAAATAAAAAGCAGGAATGTGTGTCTTATTGTGGGATGCAGAAAGCAGCATGCCACTGATTTACCTGTAAAACCTGGAAGTTTGCTCCTTACCAGACCCCCAGTGGAACAATCCCGGAGCTTCTACTTCAAAAACAAAACAACAGCAACAAAAAAAAACAATCATTTGCTATAAGCATGTCAAGAACAACAAAGTGAGAATCTCACAAAAGCTGAATTCTCATTCATCTTTAGTGCCCACTTAAAGACACTGCAAATTTCCAGTCTAATTCTAAAGCCATGACATCACACCAAAGCTAACAGACGTAACTTCAAATGTATTTCTTACGTTGATGAGTTTAACTTGTTGGTTTTCATTCCTCAGGTTACAGCATGCGAGCTCTGAACAGCATCCTGCGCCAGGAGATCATCCACAAACCCGTCGAAACGCTGAAGCTGGCGATCCCCTCGGGGATCTACACGCTGCAGAACAACCTGCTGTATGTCGCCCTGTCCAACCTGGACGCAGCCACCTACCAGGTACAGCAGACGTGATCGGACTGAACCGTGTGAATCTGTGTGACTCACAGTGTGACTCACGCCAAAGCTGATTTGTCTTCCTGAGTTATTTAGCAATTAGCACATCCTTGTTTGTGGGTTATTTACAGTTTTTCACACTTTGTCTCCATCAGGTGACGTATCAGCTGAAGATCCTGACCACAGCTCTGTTCTCGGTGTCGATGCTGGGCCGCAAGCTGGGAAGTTACCAGTGGATTTCACTGCTGATTCTTATGGCTGGGGTGACTCTCGTGCAGGTCCAGTACAGCTTTGTGTTGTTTACAACGTGTAGAAATGCAAAATCACATTCTCTCTGTGCTTCCTCTTCACGGAGAAGTACTGCAGATCAGGGCCCGACTGACAGATTGATATGCCGATATTATCAGCCAATATTGGCCTATCGCAGATATATTAGTTTTGGCATATGTGTTCTCCGAAATGCACTGATAAGAAAAAAAACCAAAACATTTTTTAAGGCCAAAAAAAGTTTGGACTAGTGATTAAAAAGGGCTAACGCCAGATGTCTCACCCCCAGACCCACCTGAACATGACGAGAAAACAGAATTTGACACAACACCGACTTTGTAAACTGGCTATATGAAAAGCCTGTGAAGGCGATGACTAAGCTAATGCTACCGCCAAAATCTGATCAAACACACCACAGTGCATCAAAATATGACGACAGTCTATGGTGGTGCGTTTGAGGGTTCGTATTATAATTTCAGAAGTCAAACTATGGCCGAATTTCTTTATTTTTTGGCTCCTGTTAGGGGTGAAGATACACTGAGCAGCAACAGAAAGCAAACAAATTCAGCAGCTCCTATCGTATGTTATCACAAAGTAATTCTTTCAACTGCCGGCCTGGCATGCACACTGCTGCACCTTTGGTCGTTCATGTAAACTCGCTGAATCTTCTACTTTCTTGTCAAATTAGTGAATTAGTAACCGTGTGTTGCCAGTGTTGCATTTTAGTGAACCAGCCAACTAAGAGAGCGAGCTATAGAGCTGCTTGCAGGTAAAAAGCTACATGAATTCACCCCATCAATATCCATATAAATAAAATTGATTATCTGACTGATATCCAGCCTTCATTCTTTCAAGGAAAAAAAGTGAT
>JAQFJA010000021.1:20170014-20182796 GCA_029874485.1 Naso brachycentron
GTGCTCACAAAAAGGAAGAGACAGAGAAAGTGAAGTCGGCAGAGAGCAGGTTGGGAGCAGAAGACAGGAAGAGAAGGTTAAAACAAAAAGCAAGCACAACGCTGCGATGGGTCTCACACACCAAAAGTGCCTCAGCTGAGAAGAGCGACCAATGAGAACAGAAAACTGTATAACATGTAATTTAGCGCTGTAGAGATAATCCTGGCTTCCACACCTCCAGATCTGGAGAGAGATTCTCGACAGGACTGACTGATTGTGATCATTATGAACCTGTGTGACTGCCAGTCACTGGTACTGCCACATCAATCACAATTATACCCGAAAGGATTGAAGAGGCAGACAGGAAGGAGTTTCTAAAGCTTCTTCAAAACCATTTTTTAGCTGTAGTGTGGGCTTTTAGCTCAGAGCTTTCATCTAACGCTCTTTGCTCATTTTAGGACATTTTCCCCCCGAAATGAACTTTCCCCGCCTTTTTTTTTTTTTTTTTTTTTTTTTTTGGTCTAAATCTGTGTACAGTACTGCAAGCCATTACAGTCACGTGGTCAAAGTCTGTTTGGTGTCATGGTTGAGGTTACAGTCAGTTCAAGATGTCAGATTAGTGTACAACTTAAATGCACAGTATGTTTTTTTTTCCCATTAGATGTCTCTTAATTAAAACAATAACAAGATATAGTTCGATCATGTCTGAAAGTAGCATGGCATCGTGGGAGTTGTTGTCTTCATTGTTTAACAGCTGTTATTGCTGGTGAAAAACTGACTGCTTCCTTTTCATGGATAGAGATTTTATGCATTATATTTAGTCAGGTTCCTTCATCACTCTGATGTATGTTCAGGTGTATCGCCATGGGAAGGTGTCAAGTCAGAAGCACCTTTTACCATGAATAAAATTATACTTTTTTTCTGGGTTTAAACATTGTTGGAAACACTTGAAATAATTTAAGTACTTGTTTCAACAAAATGTAAATCATAGGTGTAATCATATTTACACATTTAATGCGCTGATGTGACATATTGTGCGTTTAAGAGGCCTGTCTGCCTGGGAGACAGAACGCAGGGCAAAAAGACAACAAGCCAGTGTAATTAGTTACTTAGATGATACAGCCAGGATTCCAAAAAAGTTGGGACGCTCTGTATAACATGAATTAAAACAGAATGCAGTAACTTGTAAACGACTTATGTTTACTGACAGCTGTTATAAAAGTGTTCCTGAGGCCATGCAGTGATGTCCTGTCAAGGGCCCCACCGATATGAGATTTTTGGATATTGGGCCAAATTTACATACCTGAGTGGTGTTAGCCTTTAGCAAATTTAGCTAAAGATAGTTAATATTAACACAAAATCACCCACTGTACGCTGCGCCAGTGATGTGAAATGGTATATACACTTCTTGTCTCCTAAGTGGGCGGAGTCAAGTCTCCCATAAAGACAGTCAGGGTACCACCATCCCTCCCTGTCGTCTGGAAGTGTTATACCTTTGTGTGAATGGATTAAAGCAGATGGATTTTGCGTCGCATGATATTTGTTTGATCTAAGTTTTAACTTATAATTCACGGTTTCACCTATAAGAGCATTTAAAAGTCCGTTTATGTCCGTTGCAAAGCAAAGCAAAGCAGGAAGCACCGGTTTCCAAATCTCAGAAGTCTGTTGCTGAGACAGAAAAGTTAATTTTCTCCTGACGTATCTGAAAAATTTCATTTTGGTGTCAGAATGTTCAGAAGGTATGTGTCCTGTGAAAAATGGGTCCAGTATGTATCTTTGTGGCAATGGGGCAAAAGAATTGGTCCTAATCTGTGATCACGTTCATTTCTTCCATAAGAATGAGTGGACTAAAGATTGCTTCTAGTCCTCTAAAGAGGCGGGCAGTGGTTAAACCCATGTGACACTGATACAGGAAATAAATGGTCAGTGGGAGTTCTCACTTCCTATTAGCCGTCTCTGGTTTGCACATGCTGATTGAGCTAATGTAGTAGAACTGCCAGCTTCTTTTAAATCTTGTCAATAAGAGGCTTCTTTAAATTAGTGTGTGCATTAAACTCTGTTAGTGAAACGAGTCTTTTCGCTGAGGTTGTGTGGCGCTCAAAACAATTTATTTAGCTTTAGCGCAGTAGTCACAAATTGACGCCACTAGGTGGGAGAGGCTACTTGCTTTAAGCTGCACACAGGAAGTTAAAGACACGGCAGCGAATTTGGTCAGTTTTCAAAATAAAGTACCCCATGCAGGTCGTTTTGTTTTACTAAATCACCTAGGGTGAGCTGTGATGTATACGTGTCAACAGTGTTTTTCTTACTGAAGCCAGGGAGCAAAAATAAAATGAGAAAGATGGATGATGCAATGGAGAAATTTTTGTATTGAACTTGTACCGAACCGTGACTTCTGTGTACCGTTACACCAATAAAATACCTGTGGCAAAGCTATGGAGGCAGGATATCTTACATTTGAACTGCCATCTGCTGGACAAACTACGTAATTATATTACATCACTAGTCCAAGCATTTTTTCTGGCCTTAAAAAACAGTTTTAACACATCAGAGAACATACATACCAATGCCGATTTCTCTGCGATAGGGCGATATTAGCAGATAATATTGGCAAACTGATATATTGGTGAGCCCTGATCATTTCGTCATTATCAACAGGGCGTTGAACCTCACGTCATTCATGTTTGTGAGCTACTTGAGCATTTCAAGGGTGATCCTTTCATATCCAATCATGATACTCTCACCTGTTCCCATTGTACCTGTTTACCTGTGGAATGTTCCAAACAGGTGTTTTTGAAGCATTTCATGCCCTCTCAGTCCTGCGTTGCCTCTGTCTCGACTTGTTTGAGATGTGTTTCTGGCATGAAATCCAGACCAAGCACTGCTGTATTCTTTTCTATTAAGCAGATTTCACAAAAGATTAGTAAATCATTACATTCTACATTTTTGTTTCATATGAGGTCCCAACTTTTTTGGAATTGTAGGAATTAGCACTGCCGAAATCGGGATTGCAGTTGAAGTTACCAGAACTGTTATTGTTTCCTTAATTACAGCTCTCATGTTGGGTTTTGTTCAGCTATTTTTGGAAACAGATTTTGTTGCCAGGCAACATATAGTCACTGGGATGTCTTTGATAACATGTGCAGTGCGTCTCAGTGACAAAACTGTTTTCCTGTATGATGCTGGTCTGTCTGTGTCTGGTGGAGTTTGATGCTTCACAGTAATCACGTCGGTGCAGGAAACGGGGAATAGACGAATCGCTCCAGGAAAACTATCACAGGTTATTGGTTTAATTATGTGGTGAAAATTATTTTGAAGAAACTTGAAATTATGTTAACCTTGGGTGTAAATAATAGCACCATTTAAATTGTAACCTATAAATTTCAATGAATTGTCTGTTTAACTTGTTTGTTCGTCAATAAGGTGTTTACGGGACTTTTCACAGCCATTGTCAACAAAACATCCAGCTCCTCATGTCCTGTGTGTTTGTATAAATATATTCTGCTGATTTTGTGGCAAAATAATCAAAAATTACTGAGTGTGGCCCAGCTGAGTTTGAAGTTGCTAAATTATTGATACTCATTACATCTGTGAGGTGTCAAGTAACCTTTGATTGTAAGATTTAACTGGTGTTTTGCTCCTGGAATTTCTTTTTTTTTTTCCATGGGATAAAGCGGGTATAATTAATAACTTTATTATTTTAATTACCATTATGTAAATCTTTTATAAAAGAAAAATGTTTCCTTGAACTTTTCTGAACGTGTGATTGTGTTGAATGTAATAATTCATCTCCTCCCACATCATTTTTACACTAAAAGACGCATTTACTGCTAAAATCACATCAAAAAACCTCTAAATCTTTGCTGATGTCTGATTCAGGATTGATTTTTATGCAATAACAAGTCTGCAATGACAGATAAAATATTTTGCATGTTGCCTTAAAACTGCATGAAACAACATGAATGAATTCACACTTAGATATTTTTTGGCATTTGTTTTAATGACTTTAAAAACACTGCATGCAAAAGCCGGACAGTCTGAGAAGAAGGACCGGAACACGCCAGAGTTTCATGTCCTTCGATATTATAACACTGTTTAAAACACTATTAACCCAGTCATGTTAGACAGATAACTGCATCAGACTCCAGTCAGACAGCAGAACATGTAGGAATCAACAAGTCAAGCTCCTCATGAAGCTCACGAACCACCGTCCAGTCCTCAGGCACATCTGTAAAAGACACTTGAGGTCCTGATACACACAGACAGACGACTGCGTGACCTCATGGTCAAGTATAAACATGTATTTTCTCAAACACGTAATTTTTTATCGGGGCAATGTGTGAAAAAGTTTCTGCTTCGTTTCACTCTTCAAAAGCCTCAATCCTCTGAATAAAATCGCAGACCAACAAAGATCACCGTCTTTGATTCTCCCGTTGCTGCTCTGGATGTTTCCTTTGATTGTCATCATGGGCTCTCAGATGCTGTTTGCCTCACAAACTGCTCCTGTGTCGTGGCTACAATAGGCATGTCGTTAAAATATCCTCTGTCTATGCTCCAGATGTGGGACAAAGTCATTGTTTGTTGGTCGCAAGTAAGTTTCAAGTCTTTGCTATCAAGTCCAAAGTCCTAAACTTTGAATTTGGAGTCCTAAACAAGTCGTTAGCACTCGTCTAATCTATTGAATTTACACAACCTGTAATGTTTTTTTAATTTTTCTTCTTAAAATAACATTAAGACAAGTGTAACTGAACTTGACACAAAAAAGGAGTGCTAACATTGCACTCATAGCTTGTAACACTAACCAGTTCAACAACAGAATAAAGTATTCTGCCTTAAAAGTGAAAATGAAGGGAAATCTGTTGATTCGTGGCACATTTTATTACTAACGTACTTTTAAATCTCAGGCATTTCAAGTGGAAAGGCTCGAGTTCAAGTGAAGTTATGAGTCACTGATGTTAACGTCCAAGTCAAGTTTCGGTCAATTCTTTTATTGTGAGACTGAGTCTAAAGTCATCAAATTTGTGAATCGAGTCCATACCTCTGCTAGGCTCTCTGTATGATGAGTGTCCTGCAAGTCATGCAACACACATGCAGAGCGCTCCTTACAATGATCTTTAGTGTTATTCCAGATGAGGTGAGTATACGTGTGTGTGTGTGCGAAGGCTTGTTCGGTTTGCACCAAGTGTAATGAGCAGCATGGGTAAGATAACATGGTTACATCCTCCGTTTCTGTTCATCTCTGTCTTATCTGGATCAACTCAGCACTTCAGCATGACTTGTTTCCCCAGCCCACCGAGTGTGACGAACAGAAATACAACAATAAGCAACATTTTCAGATTCAACATGATGAGAAATGCTCATATTCTGCCAGCTGCACTCAGTTTTTTTCATTGTCAGTCACGAATCTTCACAAAAACACATTCTATAAAAGATCAGAATGGCACGAGAGACTATGTCTGTGGAAACCGATTATGACATCAGTCTTTAAAGGGTCAGTTCACCCAACAAAACACAATTTCTCACATCTATCAGAATTTAGCCATGTAGACCATTTCTCTTTTATTTCTGCTGGTTTTCAGATTTCTGTCTGAGATTTCTGCCTCCAGCTGATATGATGGGGGTGAATACAACTTGTGGTTGCTCAATGTGTTCAAATTTTTTATTGTAAATACTTTCTTTCATGGCTCTAGGGATTGGGTTGTTGTTGATCAACGGGTTCATTGCTTTGGTCTTGATTAAAACATCTTAAGTTACTGATGGATTGCGACAAAATCTAGCACAGATGTTCTTGTTTTCTGAACGATAATGTTCAAATTACTTCTGTAATTCCTTGATTTTTCCTTTAACTCCACCATGAGGTTGACATTTTTGTTTTTTAGTAAAATTGACACAAATTCTGCTCAGATATCTTTAGTGCCACATGAATTAATTAGAATTAACAATTTTAATTTCAGCTACTTATAATTTGGTTTATGGCCAAATGAAGAAAAAAACCAGAGATTTCCCATCAGCCTTAGCGTGCAAAAAGCAGTTGCGAACCATCATGCTTAACTAAGATGAACATGCTAATCATTATACTTAATAAATTTAGCACCTTAGCATCGTTGTTGGCATTCAGCTCAAAGCTTTGCTTTGTCTCAGTGCAGCCTCAAAGCTGCTAACATGACTAGAAACTTTGTTTTGTTTAAATGCAGTTTTTCAAAACTCTGAATACTTAAAGCCCCTCTGAGGAACTATGGTTTCATTTCGACTGTAGCACCTCATGTGGAGAAAAGCGGTACTGCTCACTGTCATAAAGATCTTGTCTATTGCGAGCATTTGTTTGGAAGAAAGTGAAAGAAACACACCTCCAATTTGCACAATACCAATTCAGCCATAATCACAATATGTTTAAATTATCTTAAGAAAAATATCCTCCAGCTTCCAGCCACAGACAGTAAAAAGCAAACAAACAAACAGTGGATTGACCATGCTTGTAAACAACAAATCATCTCTTCTGGTGGCCGTAAAGCGTTTCGTAGCATTTCCGCTGACCAGGCAAAGGTGTTGTTAACAGGATAGTAATCTCCAATCTCCTCACAGATGGTCTCATTAGCCTTGTAGATATGTGAGGCATGAGTATTACATTTAGACTGCTTCATAACCAGTTAAAAGTTCCTCATTGAGACTTTAAGAAGTTTTATTTATCTGTATTGTGCTAGACTGGGGGCAGAAGCCTCACTGACAGATTTTTCAAAACTTCTACAAACAAAATTCTCAAAATATTCATGACTAAATAGCTTCCACTAGAGGTAATAAAAACTACATTTTTCATTCTGTAATTCAGGTGAACTAATTTTGTGAGTCTTCTACCCTAAATTAAGTTCTGTTTCACAACAGTTTTTGTTCTCGAGCAGCATACGCTGACAGGATAAAGACACAGCCGTTTTTTCCCGCAGAGGGCAAACAAAAGACAGACGAGTGAAATAAAGCAACCTTGCATCTGATCTGATCAGACGCAACATAGGAAGGACAAAATCATGTTTTTACTCTACAAGGCTGTCATCAACACAGGCATCGCTGGCTTTTAAAAGGCAGGGAGCGAGAAGCTCTGCAGCTTGGATGAACTGGCCGTTTGTGTTTTAAGAACAAAAACAAAAATCCCGCTGCAGGGCTTCATTTAAGATTCTCAGTGTCGCACAAATCCTGTGCATGTCACCAAATCCAAGCTGTGATTTCAACAATTTCCTTGATATGTTAAAAAAAAAAGTAAAGTAGCTGTGAGGATGCGTGTATGTTGCCAGTCTGTCTATTTTGAAATTCCTTCCTGTAGCATAATCACAAATGAGGCCCCTGGTATGTGTGTATGTGCGTGTGTGCGTGAGTGTGAGGCAGTCTGGTATGACAAAGCAGCGAGCCCGGACCCAACCCTGGGGCTCCATTATAGAAAACACACAACCACAAACACATACACACATGCCTGCACACCCACACTCACATCATCTCTGAAAGCACATCATCCAGTAACATGTCGGCTGGTTTTATCTGTTTGTAATGAATAAACCCACAGCAGCGTCGTCACTTTAAGACACAGAAACACTAACACCACCTTTCCTTACAGCACTTTTCTGTACAGTACAGAGCAGACCAGCATTACGTCGTCATTAAGGCTGAAGAACCTTTTTAAACAGGGTCTGTATTTAGGCTTGATCGTTTCTCTCTTGGCCTGAGTAGCTACAGTACAGGTTTGCGTTACATCCCAGCACTAATGGCGGATTTTCAGAAGTCGGCTTTGCTCAGTTGTGCTGGGCTGGAGTGAAGGCCTGCATGTCCGACAGCTCAACAGCACCAGAGGAAGAGGCCAACATACTTTCTAGATCGTCAAAGGCAGCAGTGGGGAATTAAGGCGGTTGTCCCCTCGTGGTTTTCAACGCAAAAAGACTGCAACTCTAATTTGTGCCACTGACAGTTCAAGTCTCAGCCTGCTTAGAAATCTTCATTTTGTGTTTTCATCTGATTGTCTTGTTAGCCGTGTCACTTCAGAAGTGGCCCACTGTGATATGATGTAACAAACAGCCTATCAGAGGCTCCCAAGCTCTACTTGGGTGGTATGACGACGAGCGGAGGCCCTCTCCTCGGCCTCCACATCAGAACCTGGGCGTCGTTGGCGTTGGGCCTTCCCATGGCGTTAGGAGGGATAGGCTCCATGCGGGTCAGCACCCGCGGCTGGTCCTGGTGCACACGGCCCACCAGCCTGGCCCTGGAGCCCAGAGGCAGGGACGGATCCACAGCGATGTCGACCCTCATCCTCCACTTGATGGTGTGGAGCAGGATCTTTTCCCTGGACGTGGTGTTGAGCGCCACCAGCCAGGTGGTGAAACTCTGGTCCCTTTTTATGTTCGTCAGTAAGGGTGTGTTGGATTCACTGACCGGCACAGCCCACGTGACGCTGGGGTAAAAGTTGTCATTCATGCTAACTATGAAGCGGGATGGCTTGGAGGTGGGGCCCACGATGGTGACAGTCTCTGTCGTGTTTCCGTACCAGGGGTAGCTCACACCATCTGAGTCGCTGATGGCCCTCACCAGACCTTCTCGAAGCTGAGGCAGCTCCCAGCTCGACCTGAGAGGAGACAGACAGTATGAGACCAGAGACAAGGAGATTTCTGGGTAAATGTGTGACAGTCAGGTAAAGGATATTCTGTCATTTAATACTATCAAGGCAAAAAAGACCAAAACCACTTCCACACTGAGTTAGGAACTTTCATTCTGTGTTGATTTTTTTTTTTCTCTCAGGGGATTGATTGTGCTCGTAATTAACAAATGGTCTCTTCCGGTCTGTGTGCCGTAAAGCGTTTTGTAGTGTTTCATCTGACTGAGGCTGGGCGAAGGTGTTGTAAAAGACAGGATAGTAATCTCCAATCTCTTCGCCGATGGTCTCATTTGCAGATGCAAGGCATTAGTATTAATTTTAGACAGCTTCATATGATACGATACGATACAGTACAAGACCAGTTAAAATTTCCTCATAGGGACTTTAAACCACTGTTGGTCAGCAGAAACAAGATTTTCAACTGTAGGTCAAAGTTGATTTTAAGGGTCAAACGAGTCATTTTCAGCCATATAAACTGCAGTTATATTCTCACAAATTGTCAACAATTGGAAATATAGATGAGTATCAATCATTTTGTGAGTTTCTCAACTAATAATTTTAAATTATTTGTACTGATGTTAAAGAAAACAATTTGACATTGTGCATTGTTAAGTGGACTTGCTGAAAATTATTAAAATATTATGTTTTAAATGATTTTGGTCATTTATACGGTAAAATAGACAAATATTCTGAGGTTTCAGCATCTCAAATGTGTGAACCTGCTGTTTGTTTCCGTATTGAATTTAACATATTTTTGTGTGTTTTGGACTCTTGATTTTGGACTCTTGATTTGTCGAGTAAATTAAAGAAGTCATCCCTTTCACTAATTTTGTCCATGCTCAGATTAAATGATCAACTGGAGAAAATAATTAACAAATTAACTGTTTAAAAAATTTTTTTCAAACAGTTTCAGTCCTACTTTAATTACAATAAACAAATGAGCCACTCTGTGGAAGTTCCACTTCTCTGACTTTTGGTGAGAAAGTGACACTTTACTCGTGTACTTGTGAGATACGAAAAGTTGTATTTTTTTTTTTTAATCTACAAAGAAACTAACAGAAGCAACAAGATCGTCCCACTAAGGCTCTAAAATTATCATCCTGACACAAACTACATGAGACTACAACAGCTGTCTGTGCATATCTAGTGGTTCAACATGTCTGTACACGGATTAACATCATCTCTTTGTTGTGTTCTGCAGTTTCTGTCATCTGGTGGCCCCCTTCCAGTTATTTGTAGAGCTTATATGACCAATCTGATGACAAGCCACCCTAAGCCCCATCGTCTCACCCCTATAACCACCCACTCCCTAAACCCATCAGGATTAAACACCCCCTCACATATGCCCTCCAGCGTGTGTGTGTGTGTGTTTGGAGGGTGGACATGTCTCTGTGGGCACAATTTGAGTGTGAGAGCATCAACTGTTGTTTAGATCCTTTAATAGCAGCTTTTCTATTTGGGTGCCAAAGTCACAGGAACAGAATCTGTCGGTGGGCGGTTTGAATGAAGGAGGCTGAGGAGCACAGTTAACCTGCTGCGTGCACAAATGCTCCTCTGTGTGCATGCACAAGCGTGAGCACGTTATCGTCCGCGTAGCCTTTAAAACATGCATGCGAACCCAGCGCGCAGGATGCATGGCACGCATCCGAAAGGCGCGTCGCGGGGCTGTGTGAGGACGCAGGTGACCGAGGTGTGAACTCACATGCCGACGTCTCCGTAGGTATTGTAAAATTCCATCTGGGTGCACGCCTGGATCCAGCCCACCACCCATGTCTCATTGCGCGGAATAGGGGGCATCACAATCCGCGCCGACGCTTTGAAATAGGGCGTCTTGTAGCGAAGCACTATGGGCGAGTTCTCCTCAATGACAGTGGAGCAGTGGTCGATGGTTGCTGACAGGTCGTACACCACGATGTTCTCTCGTTTGATGCGTGACTTGTTACAGGCTATGCTCTGGATGCAGCCCATGGCTGTGCAGGTAAAAGTGATGGTCAGGAGCAGCCAAGAGAGCCTGACAGGCCTGGGGAACAGCACTGCTGACCGGGACTCGACCAGTATCAACACTACGAGGCCGTGCATCAGATGAAACTGTAAGGCAAACGTGGGTGCTACCACACTGTAGGCCCAAATCAGAATCACAATAAGACTTCGGTGAGATCACAGGAGTGAGGGGACACCGGGATTCAGGTCCGGTCCCTCGGTGTGTCAGCAGGCACCCGCCCTGCTGATGGACGGGCGCATGAACCAGCTCCAGAGGCGCCGCTCCGTGGCTCTGACCTCCCCGGAGGCGGCAAGCCTAGAGAGAAAAAGCCTTCATGGATCAATAAAGTGACACATGAATGTTTGGTAGGGGTATGACTGTATCCTGTCCACTCCAACGCTGCGCGCGGTGTGTGTCCGTGCGCCCTCTCAAAGATGCGACCCGTCTGCGCTCCTGCTGGAGCCCCTGCCCGTAACCTTTGATCCTCCTCCTCCTTCCCCGAGCTGTCATGTCACAAGAGGCGTCGGGGGACCGGCGGACACCGGGGCGCCGGCAGGGGGACCCGGTGGTCGGGCGGCGGGGCTTGTTGATGCAGCACTGAACATGAGATGCAGCTGCTGCCGAGAACCCGAGCGGCGGCGTTACTTTCCGTCATGCCTGTCGACTCGACGGGAGGGAAACCCGGTGACACAAACAAAACCTGGGAGTCCGAGCATCTGTGATCGGGGAAAACAGCTTCCTCTCGTAGTTAGATGGCACAGGCGGCTTGATCCAAAGAAAAAAGAGGGAGACAAACAGCTGAAAATAAACCGACTGTCAACACCGGTTATATACAGATGAAAATATGAATCATGAGGAAAAAAAAAATCAATCAAATAAACGGTGTCCCAGTGGCCGCGGAGGGCAGCGGACGCCGCTCGGTATCCACATTTGATGGAAGCTGCATGGCTGTGTGTCGCTGTTCAGCCTGCGTGGTGCTGAAGATGCTGAATGGACCAATGAACGGCAGCGCGAGACTGAAGGCGTAGGAGTGCCCGCGTCAGAACAATAGTAGCTCTGCGACCTCTTTCCTTCGTACTGGGATAATGCTTTAATCGCATCAACACCAAACAGTTCAGGTCCACATGAGCCTGCAGTGGATGTGATGTCATTCTCACTGATGCTGCTGCAGGAGAGGAAGCAACAGGTAGGCTCGTTTTGGCTGAAGGAAGATTTTTTTAAAAATATTGCTGATATCATATAAAATTTTTATTGGTATTGATTTTAATGACACATCCCCTGTGGTTAAATAAAAAGACCTGGGGTGTTTGTAATCATCTGGAGAAGCGTTTGATTGGTTAGTGGCTGTCAGCTGCTAGAGGCATCACGATATTTTTCAAAATAAAACTGTCACATTCTTGCCAAAACAATCACAAGGTACATTACATCATAGCTGTTCCAGTGCATGATCCTCTTCAGCATCTGGAGTTTGCCTCAAGAAACACAAAGTGGACCTTGTGATGGGACTGTGTTGTCAGCTGGCTCCACTCTGCAGAGCTCACTGGCTGATTTTTCAGATGTTAGATGAAAATGGAGAGTAACCACTTGACAGTTTTGTCTGACATCAGGAAAACTGCATACAGCGCTACCAGAATAAACAGTAGCTGCGAGTTTCCCAGTATTTTCAGCTTACCTTCACATACAAACCTTGTAGTTAATATAAACACATAAACATATTAATCTTACATAATTTTTGTTTTTTTATTGTTAAAATCTCCATGGATATTTATTTCTTGTGTTTTGATTCTAACATAGGCCTGTATATTTTATTTAACAGGGTTTTGATTAACAGAATATTACCTATTAAATGTTATATCTGTTGCCTGAAGTACAGTCTGTCAATTTCATATTAACCTTTATGTGGCCAGAATAAAACTAAATCTTTTGAAGGCCTGCTCTCATTTCAAGTGCACATATTTATCAAAATACCAGATAGCCATCGACATTTTTACTTAGGCCTACAATATACTCAGTGCTATTTGACATTAAGAAACATATATAATTTGTTTAGACCTAATAACTCTCCCCATTTAGGGTCAGCAAAAATAAACATATTAGTTTGTAAATGAATCGCATATAAATAACAACACTTAAACTGTATAAAATAAATCTATGCACATACACAAATGTATAAAATAAGATAAGCTTTTCTTG
>JAQFJA010000021.1:20199083-20215309 GCA_029874485.1 Naso brachycentron
TACTGTATATATTTGTGTACTCATCTGATAACTTATCTATAACTTTTTTTTCATCAGAGTGCACGGACAAGTTCATTTTTAACTGCAAAATGTTCTGATCAGTTTCACTGACAAAAAGAAGGACCCACTCATATTTATGTCACACACAAAAAACCCTCAATCATTCTCACAAATGTTTATGTTTTATTTTAGAAAATTTGCAGATGTTTAGTAGGCCTAATTAGATTTTTAAAATTCTTATACATCAATAGGGACATCAGTTTTGTTTTTCTTTTGTTTTAATTTAAATTTTAATCAACTCGAGACTACACTTACAATTTTTTTTCTTTTTTGATTTGGCATTCATTTGATGAAGTTTCTCAATTTGACAGGTTTTAACTCATAACATTAGATAAACACAGACATTCCAATTTGGATTTTTCATCCATACACACTTTCGTAAAACCACAAGTAATCCATACTTCAATAGGTGGATTTCCCACAAAGCTGACTCATAATAAGCACTGGAACTTGACCTTCAAAGTCTACATTCTGTCATTAACAATAGTAATAATTATAGGTGGGGTGATTTTAACATCTGGACAGGTGAAAAAGGTCACCCTTTAAACTGATATTAATTAAAATAAACAAACAATTTAACATTCGTTTTGTTGCTTTTGAGCCTCCATACCGCAGCTCATTCTCCCAAACACGACAGAATTGTAATGCAGCTCATTGGTCCTACAGCAGGTTGTGTCTGTTTCAGCGCGTCAGTGGATTTAAGTTTGGTACTTACGTGTCGAGGACAACAACACATGTGGAGCGAGGAGGAGGAGGAGAAACATGAAGAACATGGTCCTTTCAGCTGATTTTCAGTTTGTTTTCCTTCCTCACTGCCCTGTTTTTGTTTCCGGTACGTGAAGTACCGCAGACAGAAAGGTGAGGTCACTCTCCAGCGGTGCTTTGGTGGGAGTCTGGAGACCAAACTGACTGAAACACGAGTTTGTTTTCTTTGAACTCCTGAGTGACTTTGCTGCTGTAACACAGGTTCACTGTTTGCTCCTCCCTTATTTTCCCTCAAAGCAACAAGTCATTAGCTCTCCTCAGCGTGTCCCCTCCCTGAAGGGGAGGCCAAAGACGTAGGCTAAGTATGTATAGAAGTTCATTAAGGTCAACATTACACACTCGTTTCATTGTTTTATCATTTTTAGCCACATATAGGCTGTTTCATGTTAACATAAGTTTCAGATGGTGTACCACAAATAGACCAGGCAGCAACAGCATATTTTCTTTTCTGGAGATAAAATATTAAAGCGGTTGAAGATCTTTCACAAGATACTGAACTTCAGAGCAATTTTAGGGGACTTACAATTTACTGAAGTGGGCATATTTAATTTGTGTGTTCAACTGCAATGTGTTTGGCTTAATTGCTCAGTTTCATTAGAATTTTACACACAATAGCCTACTTTAAAACTTCTTTTTAAGTTATTTTATTCACTTTAAATGTAAATTCTAGTAAAAGGGTTGGTCTCTCTATTTATTTGTACTTATTCTATTGTGCTCAATGTGCTTCTGTAACAGTTAAGTCGTTCCTCTAGGGGATCAATGACGACGTTATCTTTCTCTTAGAATTTGCTCAACTTCTGCCACAGCATTAGGTAACAGTTGATGTCTAAAGTAAACTGCTTTAATAATAAATATAATAGAAAATACAACTTTTAAAGAGGCACAATGAGTAATTTTAGGCTACTGATATCTTCCTGATAGTATTTTGAATGTTGTGAGCCTATTTGATAGGGTATTTTTTTACACTGTTGTAGCTTATTTTGCTGCTTTTTCTTGAAAATCTAACAGCTTATGCTTAACACTTACAAGCAGTGTTTGGGAGTAACAAGTTACATGTAACAAAATCACGTAATTTAATTACAAAATAAATGTAATTGCAGTTACAATTACTCAGAAAGAATGTGTAATAGGATTACAGTTACTTATGAAAATGTTAAGGATTACAAAGGGGGTTACAGGTGAATATTATCTGTAAAAAGCTCAGGCTGTGTGTTGAATAATATTCATTTTGTTGCTTTGCATGTTTTTGATGTGCACAATATCTTCTTTTGCCATTTCCAGTCAAGGACTTTTAGCAAAGTTTGATGCTGTTCTGACACATGGCAATGTGTCAGAACACATCTGCCACACATCTGCCATTAACACCGCCTGCTTTAAACATTTGAAAATAGTTAACAGTTGAAAACATTTGTCAGAAATTTGGAAAAGTAATCAAATGTATTAAGTTACATAACTTTAATAATAATAAGTAACGTGTAACCTATTACAAGTAACCTTCCCAACCCTGCTTACAAAGTATAGATACCTACAAAATATTCCTAATGTGAACAGTCATTATGACAGCTATTACCGTCATAATTATTATTATTTATGCACTTTTATAACCGAGTGCATCACAAATCAACCACCAAATAGACCCGAAACAAGAACACAACACCTAAAACAAGCTCACAGGCCTGTAGCCTGTCTGCAGCTCTGACTCTGAGGTCACTTAGTTTTTTAAAGTGCTTTCTCTCTTCACCTGACGTGTTTTGGCCCACATGTGTTGCACGAGGATGTGATACATGTGGCATTAACTGTGTATGAACAGTCAAGACCTGTCCATCTGTCTGCTCTGTGCGGGACATCTGCCACGCGCAGCTCGGCCCTCATCACCTATCTGCCACATTTTTATAAATGTCATCACTGCCACATTATGTTCTGCAGTGAAGGCTGCTCTGCAGGTTGTGTATGTGTGTGTGTGTGTGTGTATGTGTTGGGGCGGTGGGGGTGCAGCCTGTGCGTGATGATGATGATGCGCGTGACGCCACGAGCAGTAGCAGATCAGCGGAGCAGACAGGACCCGGGCTGAGGCAGCAGCTGCAGCATCCGCACCAGCAGCGCCGCCACAAAGGGAGCTCAGTGCCGTTCGAAGCTCGACTCTCCGCTCCTCTTCTCCAGGGTTTGATATGCTCCGGCTCGGCGGCAGGATGTGCGGCTTGTCGGCCCTGCTCTCCGTGCTTCTTGCTGGGCTCGCGGCTGCGTCCTCGGATCTGTTTGACAACCAACTGGGCGACATCAATTACTGCAAAAAGCAATGCCAGCTCACCATCAAAAACAAAAGCCCCGCTAAAGTAAGTTATTCCTTCTGTTCTGTGAGCCTGACCGCAGGCTGTCTCCTGCAGAAAGCGCATTATCAGCAACGAGCTGACTGCTACATCTTCCTGTCCGACATTTCAGCGCCCGAAACAAACACGATGGGTTAGATTCGTCATTAAAAACCTCTTTGTGTGCACGAAAAATATAAATTTTATATGTTTACGTCTGTGCGTAATGATAGGCACCGTCCTCACTTCGATTTTTCGCTGCATCCTCTTGGATGCTACGGCGCACAATTAGGCCGAAAAATGGATGCAGCTCATTTTCTTCTGCACCCCAAAGACTCATCCAAGAAGTGAACTGCATCCAGTCCGCTCATCTCGGATGTTTTCGCGTTAAACTGCACCAATAACTGATCGTTTGTTAATCCGCAATTAGGATCGGCCAGGCCAGGCGCAGCGCAGGAGGATGAGTGAGACAAAATGTGAACCGTGAAGCAATTATGTTTTATTGACAGTTTGCAGCATCCTGGCGCTCAGACAAGGCCACACTGGATTCTACAGCCGGACGGCGCATGATGGCTGTGAATTACAGCAGGAGTTTCTGTGCTTCAGAGCCTTGCTTAGACTTCCAGTGTCGGATGTTTTTCCTCCCACCTCCTCCTCCTCTTCCTCCTCCTCCTCCTCCTCTGCTGCCTTCAGGTGTGGTTCAGGCGTCCTGCAGGGCAGCAGGAGAAGAGCTGCAAAGCGGATCACAGTCACTTGGTTCAAAGATTGTGATTAAAAACGGGCTGCTCATGGGTCGAGTTTAGAGCCATCATAGCTGCTGGATGATCTCTACAAAGATGTTGAATAAAATCAGAGTCGCCTTTGTGGTTCGCGTTAAACACTCCTCTGTGCGTCCTGTGAATAAACAGGAAAACGCAGTGAGGATGATGACAAACGCAAAGCTGTAATAAACCGCTCCTGGTCGCGGTCAGGGATTCTCTTTGTCTCTAATGTTTCTGTCGCCAGAGGGCGCTGTTTCCTCATGTCAACCTGAGAATTAAGGCATTATGACAAGAGGAAGTCCAGTAATGTGCATCTTTTTTTTCCTCTCACCGCCTCATTCCTTAGCACAAGCTTTATGCAACTGCCATATTATCACTGGTTTCTATTTTTGCAGTGACTAAAAGCTCCTTATGAACTGTTTACGACAGGCTGTAATACAGCAGCTGCAGCGTGACATTAAGAGATGCCATAACATATCTCTGTCATGTGTACTAACAAGGTTATGTTGAGTTTATCCAAGAGTGCAGGAGACATCTCTAATCCTGTTTCCTTTCCTCTCCTCTCTGTCGGACGGGCAGGACTCCATAATGAACGCCTGTCACCGTGGCTGTCGTCTCTACTCCATCTGCCAGTTTGTCAATGGCAACGCCGGCTTCAATACCAGCCGGGAGGAGTGTCAGGGAGGTGAGTCAGTGTGTCAATCTGTCTGTTGGACTGTTTGAGTGAGTCTGCTGGTCGGTACTGAGGCTTCATTCTCTGATATGTTGCATCAAAATAACTGGAAGTGGAGTGAATCCTCTTAAACATCAAATTCAAATGTGTTTTAGTTTGTTTAGCGCAGCATAATGTGCAGGTTCAAACTCTTTCAGTAATTCTACTTAATTTGTGTCTTAAAACCCTGAAAGAGACGAGACAAGACAGGAAAATAAATATCACCCATCCACTCTTTCTAACTAAAGATAAATATAAAGTTTTTCTTTGCAATACAAATACAAGTGGGTCTTAAAATAAATAAACAAACCCCAGTTTGACTGCACAAAAAACACAATTTAGACATCTGACTGAAACAACCCAACCCCAGTTTGACTCATATTCTCTGAAGTGCACAGTTAAAAAAACATGATTTTAGACAATGAATCAATAAACTGTTTTTGCAAGTGAACCCTTTACGTACTGTGGCCTCCTTTGGGTAAAAGTAAGTAGTGTGAGGGAAAATTTGGTCAGAGCTGAAGCAATGAGAGGTTGGGAGACGAGAAGAAATGTTTATTTAACAGACGTGATGCACCAAGGAGATCGACATTTAGCATTCACTGTGAACCAGAGTCATGCCACAACAAATCTGATGCTGCCCTCTTTGTCAGGCCTGTTTCAGTGTTTCTAGTCTCATGGATATCTGTACTTGTCTGTCAGCCAGTCTGAAGCCACTATCAGTAGCCTAAGAAATCTCACTCTCAACTAGAGCTGGGCGATATGGCCTAAAAAAAAATCCCCAGTTTTTTTAATAGCACATTCTCTTTTCAATTTTAATCCATTTCTTAAACAGCTAAAGACGAAGGAATTATTTCAAATACATTGTTTTTATTTTAAACAAACATCCCTGTTTAGAAATAAAGTGCAAACTTAGCTTTTACCAAACTAAACCATTTTTTAAGTAAAGGTTCGATCAAACAAAGATGAATCCCCTAACTTGGGATTAATAAAGTGCCAGTCTAATTCTCACCAAACTTCACTTATAAAATATAAGAGCCCAGAGCTGAGAAAGAGTTGTAGGCTATCGTATTTACCCTAGGTAAAGGGAAAATCGATTTTAACGATTTGCATTTTTTAACATTGTCCAAACAAATTAATTCAAATTTCGATTGAAAATTGATTTATAACTCAGTCCTACCTTCAACCTTGGGCAGCTAGCATTAGTCGGTATTGATAAACAAAGAGGAGTACACAACACTAGCTTGACTCTGTCCTAATTACATGCAGGAAAGGCTCAGAGAAGGAAATTTACCTCACAGGTAGGAATATAAGACAATTTCAGGTGGAATCAAAAAAGAGCAGAGAGCAGCTTCATTTATGGACTGTCAGCTCAGAATCAAAATGTTGAACACGGCTCAGCTAAATACTGCATTGTTTCCTGAGAGCTGGCAGGCTCAGTGGGTATTTTCTGGGTGTTTGAGGCTCTTCTTCCTGTTTGAGCTTCTCTATTGGAAATCAATGATGTGATTTGCTGTCCAGACTGCAGATGCCCCGTCGCCCCCTGTTTCAATAACGGCAACATGGAGTGAATTGTCTCAGGGGCCGACAGATTCATCTCCCTCGCATCTTTATCTTTTCTGCCCTCATAAACAGCGCGTACTTGATTTATTTCTTCTTGTCTTCTACCCAGCTGATTGTAGTGCTGCACGAATACTCTCTGTTGTGCTTCTTTCTCTTTTAATACCTGCATTTGCACTCTCAACCCCCCTCTTCTTCTACTGCTTTTATATTTACCATCATGCTTCTTCTTTCATCCCTCTCCACTCTCTCTCTCTCTCTCTCTTTCTCTCTCTCCCTCCAGCTTGCCAGGAGGCATATATCAAACTGTTGGAGCAGGAGGCCTGCAGCACCGGCTGTGCAAGCCAACCCTCTGAACCTGAGATCAAGAGGAGGAAGGTGAGAAAGCTCTGCAGTCAATGGCTGCAAATGTGATACTGCCAAAGCAGCAGTAAGAGCCAGGTGACCCAGGATGTGTGAATATTAATAGCTCTCCTAAAAACACAAGTGTTACATGTATTGAACCATGTATATATTCAAAGCTTTCCCTCATACCAGACTGTCCTGCTCTCTCTTCCACAGCTCAGAGCCATGACTCTCCGCCCTAAGCCCCCCTCTGTGATGGAGGCCGTGTCCAGTTGGTGCAACGACATCGTCAGCTCCGCCCAGAGCTTCATCTCCTCCACCTGGACCTTCTACCTGCAGGCCGATGATGGCAAGGTTGTTGTTTTTCAGGTAAGACTCAACTCAAAGTAAGGTTGTGTATTTTGGCACCAAGACACAAACTCAAGAGGTAATGAAACAAAAGGTGGAGGTTTTGTTAAGTAAAAGCTGAAGTGCAAACAAAAACAAGGGGAATAATTTAAAGGTAAGATAAAAAGTAAGAAAATCTAAAACTGAAAAACAACAAAGCGGATTAACATGAGGAGATGCAGGTCTGGGGAGGCGACACAGAGAAACAGATAACAAAGGAAAGCTTTGAGACACAGGTGAAATCATTGAGGCAGGGCAGGCAGTCACACAGGAGGAAAACTTGTCAGGATATAGGACACAAAACAAGACAATATTACCAAAATAAAGCAGGAAACACAGGAAAACATGAATTACATAAGAGGAAAAACACTGAAAGAACTTGACGGACTGTGACATCCAGTATAGATCACTCTCTTTATCCAGAAAAAGCATTCATCTCTGAGCTGTTCATTCTATGTTAAATGTTTGTACACAAATAGTTAAATGTTTAATTGTTCTTTTTTCAATTTATATAACCTGAATGTGTTTTAAGCTAAACGCAGTTTCCAAACTTCTTAAGTTTGCTAGATGAAATTTTTTGTTTTTGTGTCTCTGGCAGCAGCATTTTGTTTATAAATATCAATAATAGAAAAACTGCCGTTGGGGTTCCTGTGGCTGAACTGAAAAAGATCAATAAATATTCCCAGAAATTCAAGATAAGAGACTAACAAGTGATCGCTGCACTTGCAAAGCAACGCAGAGACGCAGCGGCAAAGTCAATATGTAGATTGTTATTTTTATATTGATTACATTAATAATAAATATCTGTAAAAAGTATTTCAGAGAGAGTTCTTTCCCTGTTCTTTTTCAATCTTATTAAAGGACCATACCAGGCTATTTTTAACTTCTCACCATTAGCAGAGATCGCCCCTGTTTTCTACAAATGTTGTCAAAATTCGGCCATGTGTTTACTTCGGTAGATTTCAGGCTGCATTTTTAAAGCCCATTCACTGCTGTTCATGTTGAAACAGGGCATAGAAACACTATAGGACATGTGGAAGTTGCTAGGTATCAGTAATTCACCCTTTTGTAGAGAAGGTCTGCATTTATTTGGTCAAAAATCACTGAGCGAGAGAGAGAAGGAAGCCGGGATTGGTTGAGACAAAAGTTATTACACCTGGAAAAGTAGTTCCTTACAAATACTGCCTTCGTAGTGCGAATAGTAACTTGAAGGATTTTGACACAGACATTCTTTTTAACTAGCGTCACACATGTTCAGGTACTTCCTCTAACATTTATTGAATATGAACAAAATGTAAACAAACAATACCTCATAGATAAAGCCGTTTTAGGGGTTTATGTAACCTTTGTGGCCGACGTTGACAAAGGACAATGACATGTAGTAACGCTTTATGCGTGGGGTCCTTTAAGTCCAACCATCATTCTTCAGAATCATATCAGTGAGTAAATGCAAAGACAAACACAGAATGCATCAGTGATTTTGTGAATATATGTTTTTTCTACAATTTCAGTCAATAATTTGTGACTCATGAGTCATGGCAAATATTCAACATATAAGGTTTTTAATTTCGGCTTTTGAACTGCAAAGTTTTACCTCGTCCTTCAGGGATGGATCTATAAGAGCTTCACTGCAAAAGACTTGAACAAACGAATGCCGTAATCACTATAAATGAACCATCTTCATACGCCAAATAATGGCCCACTGAGACAAGAGGGAGGAAAATTATAAAATTAATGTCTGCAAAGCGTAATTGCAGGTTAAAAGCAAGTGAGTAAGCCTTTATAGATTATTAGTTGAGCAAACTTCTGCTTCCTGTTGAGACAGTGAAATACATCCTTGGCGTTATGGTGCTGTAGAGTTTGGTTGGCTGCCAAAGCAACTCACAGCCCACTTTAGAGTCGCTGCATCAGTGAAGGTTGAGTGAGCAAGGGCGCACAGCAGGGTGGGGACAAGGTGGTTGAATTCATTTATTTCAGCACTTTAATTGTTTATAAGTGTCCTTTTAAATTATGTCACATGGCCGCGGTGCCATGCATATTTGATGAGCGGCAGGGCCGGCTGTGGCAAGCTCGCCTCAGGACGGAAACACACTGCAAGATTTGAAAGAGAGTGGACTCCACTAAAGAATAAAGCTCTGGCTGTGACAAATAAATATTCAGAAGTTATTTCTGTAGTTTGAAAAGATGACCTGACTGAAGCTGACGGAGTCATTGTGCGTGTGTGATTTACCTCAGCAGGGAGGTTGTGTTTTGGTCTGTTTGCCGAAGAACTAAAAAAACTGTGAACTGACTTTGATGAAATTTGGATGAAAGTTCCCTCCCCTACTGTTTTTTTTTTTTTAAAGCATTTTTGCTTTTGGTAAACCGCTTACTTGATTATTCAGAGAGTATTTGTCACTTCATATGTACTTAAATGTAGATTAAACATTTCTTCACATTTTCTGTCATTGAAATAGCACTTTTTGAGGTTTGTACAGCCTTGGCAGAGGCCTGTCTTTTTAAACTGAACATATAGCTAAAGCTAATCTCGTAAACCACCTATATATTAAAGCTATAATAAGATTTGGTCTGTCTGACCACCAGAATACCCAACCATATCCTCAAAAACCAGTCAGAAAGCTGCATCCTTGTCAGGGGTTTTCCCGTTTGGATAAAGTCCCTTTGATGGCATTTTTAGCTGCATAATTAAAGGGCTGAGTGGCAAATGATAGTATTTATGCTTCCTAACCCGCACAGAAGGGCTTCTGTATAGCCAAGGAGTCTTTTATATGCTGACATCCACTATTAGGTATGAGAAGCTGTGTGCAGACTGACCTCATATAGAGATGCAGCAGCCACAGAACATGAAATTACCAACATTTCTTTCCGACTTGGTGATGGATGTTTGCTCTTTAAGGCAGTGACACGTGGGCCAAAGCAGCGAGGGGAAGCCAGGCTTCACGGGGCTGTGAGAAGACTGTCAGGCCTGTGTTTAACAGCCAGCTGGAAAACAGCCACCAACTTGACAGATTGACTCTTTGAGTGTTGAAACAACAGAAAAAGTCCAGCTAAGTTGAGGGACAGCAGAGGGAACGCGAGCCAACGCTGCCTGCAATATAAATCATGTGGATGTCTGAAGTGATGTATCTGTATGCATCCGTCTGTGTGCTCAAGTTGTGAGAATCACTTGTTATGTGCAGCCTCAAGCATCATAAAACAATCAGACAGCAAGGAACCAGTCAGTGACAGTTCTACAGATTGCCAGGGTGGAGTTAAGTCACTCTATGTTTTGTCCCAAGGGGAAATTAAAATAAAGGAAAAGTTGTAATCATGAATAAAAACATTGGTAAAACGCAGCCTTTTACCTCAGTCACTCCCTTCTCGCCACCCTCTCGTTATTTTGACATATCAGCCCGTGACGTGCGACGGTGGGAGAGCGTTTCCGACTAAAGTGAGTCGATTAAAGACTTCCTCCAACTGAGCTGTGGTTCTGCTTGCGGGCCGGCTTGCCGAGCAAATCGAACCCGGTGTAAAGCTCAATTCCAAGAGAGAAGCCCCTACCCCGTCTCTTCTTGACAATTGCATTAGTCACTCTGCCCCGAATGAGATTTAAAGAAACAAAAAACCCTGAAAAGAACAGTGAGAACCAGGGAAATAACAGAGTTAGAAGCAAGTGTGACTTTGACAAATGCTGCACTGAAGTAGAAGTCAGTGTAGTTTCTCAGCTTAGTTTACTCATCCAGGACATTGAGTTACACAGTATGCATGCATGCATTAGGCTGGTAATATTCTATATGTTTCTTACTGACAAGAAATTCCATTAAAAGTCCAAATCCAACAATGTGTCAAAAACACTGCGTAGAAATACTTTATCTTCTTTCCAAGTCTATTGCACTCAGTGACAAGTTCATCAAGACAGTAATCTTTAGAAATACGTCACAACTATGTTGTTTCTGTTTTTTAAAAAGCAGTCATTAATGTCCTAAAACATCAGCAATGTTTAGCTCATGTTAGTCAAACAGGAGTAAATGTGCGGAACTATTTTCAGTTCCAGATTAATACATATTTAATAGTGAGTATTTATGGGAACAGAGTTGTGTATGTTGAACTGAGTCAAAATAAACCACAGGGAATTTTACTAAACAGTTTTTGTCAGGAGGATCAGTTTGTTTTGGTATTGCTCCTTCCATGGGATGCAGTATGTTGACACACACACACACACACACACACACACACATAGACAAATGCAGATTGTCCTTTATGTCTGAAGTAGTTTAGTTTGGGAGTAGTTTTCTTTACCCCTTACTGTCTTGTCTGTTTTTATCTTTGTTTTTGGTTTTTTTTGCACTTCTGCTCTCTTTGATATTCTACAACTAAAGAAAATTAAAAACAGAGGAATTAACTGACCACAAGGGGGTGCTGTAATAAAAGTTCAGATATAAGACCTCCACCAATTTTGACACATGCGTTTCCACCAGTTTTTGATTAGAACTATTGTAGTTACGGGTGCGTCATAAAGAGAACAACTACCTTTAGAAATTGACTTGCTCACTTTGGTTCCATAAGAAAACTTTTTGGTTCCATTTTGGATGCAACTTTTGGGGGTTCTGAAATATTTTGTTTTTGGTTGAAAGATCTTGAACGTTTCGAATTGTAACCTAAATAGAACCGGTCCCACATTGTTGGAAAGTCGCCTGCATCCAGTATTAATTCAACTCAGTAAAATAAGTCAGGTCAAATTTTATTATCTCCCTTAGATAAATTGAGTTGCAGCCTTTTTTCGTCATCTCTCTCTCTCTGTAAGCCACAGCACCTTTTGCATTCCCTCGTAATGCGTGACAGATGCAGATCAGGCTCCACTTGTTTTAATGGTTAGATCTCTTCTCGCTGCAGCCAATGAGAGTCACCTCCCGCAAATCTACCCTCATCTCCCCAAACCTTTCCAGTGGCGCTGCATCTGGTTTCAATGCACTCTGTCAGAAAACACCTCTCACTCGCTATGAAAAACTCAGTGGTGAAATAACTTTTTTAACAGAAGAGGTTTGAAGGAAAAATGTTTTGGGACTCAAACTAACCAGCCGTGTCTCCACAGACAACTACAGTTTGTTGTTTTGTTATTGCGGACAAGTGATGGAAATTGTCCAGGAGAAAACGGATCAGTCATTTCCTCCGTAACGTAATTAGAATGCAGGAACTGAGAATGAATTTAGCCAGTTTCACATTAAAGTGAAGGCCACAGCGAGAGGTTTCAGAGTTCATTGATCCACTCAGTGTCAGAATCGATCAGTGCTGGGAGGTTAACATTACTGCAGAGGGCCGCACAGTATTCGTCGAAATACTTGTGTGTCTGTTTGCTGAGGCTAGCAGTAGTATTGTTACAAGCGACTATAGCTGCTGTTGTAGTGAAGAGGGAGGGTCAGCAGAGGGGAAACAAAATCCTCTTTTAATGAGCTCTCCAGGGGAACCAGAAACACTGTGCACACAATAGACACACACAGCAGTGTAAATACTGACAGCAGGCTGTGTGTGTGTGTGTGTGTGTGTGTGTGTGTGTGTGTGTGTGGGTGTGTGTGTGCTGTTGTTTTAAAAGCCATTTTTCAGTTCAGTTCAGTCCCAGTTCAGAAGGTTTAACTTAACTGATTCGGGCGGGAGAGAGAGAGAGACTGTGAGAGACACACAGACCAATGAGCAGACAAGAACAAAAGATGGAAAATATTGATTTTAAAGCAGTTATACGAAGCTATACAACAAATCAAATAATCAGTGAGATAAAATTGTTTTTACTTTTTATCAGAAAAGTAAAGCATCCCACCTTTTATAACAGAAAATCCCCTTTAGCTGATGTTTACTAAGATAAACTAAGCTATGCTAAGATAAGATAGAAATTTATTAATCCCAAAGAAAATTCTTGTGCTAGATTGATTTACTTTACAATAACAGTATTGCGCTCAACATGAATTTCTTTTCATATTTTTTTTTTATATATAACTTGGCAACCTCACTGTCCTGCTACAGGTTAAAAAAAGGTGTAACTCTGCAGCAGGGCTGTTAGGCGATCGTGACCTTTGACCTTTCTGTGGAGCAGAGCAAACAAAGAGAATTTTGCTGACAGCTTGTCTGAAGTGTGCAAAACATTAAATAACATTAGGTGACTGTACAGCGGGTGTTACATTTAAATATACTATAGCCTATATTAGCATTTTGCTTAACAATTCTCATTTCATTTTCATTTTAATTTATGACTTTTAATTAAATGTGTCCAAAAAATTTTAAAGATTTTATTTAAGATTGATGCTTTTCTCTTGTCTGAAGGCTAAATATGAAGCTAGAGCCAGAGGGTGATTTGCCTAACTCAGCTGGAAACGGGTAAACAGCTTGCCTGAGTTTGTCCAAAGGTAACAAAAGGTATAAAAATCAACCTACCAGCACCTCAAAGGCTCACTTAAATTTTGTCAAGCTGTTTTCCCCTGAGATGATGAGAAATCAAGACACACTTGGAGGCAGATTATCAGTAACTTTGATGCTGTTAAAATCATGCATACATCGTGTGGGAGCAATAATGTAATTTTTGTTTCTTGTTTTATTTTCATGTTTATATGTTACACTGGTTACATATGCATGTATATGCAGTTTTTATGTTCAAACACTGGGTGGAGCTTTGGTACAGGAAATGCATAAGTTAAGCTCCAGGTAATGAGAGCCAGGTGTGTGTGTGTGTGTGTGTGTGTGTGACGGGAAGGACAACAGTTTTCTGACCGTGTCAGCGTGTTAGCATGTCAATGTTCTTAAAGTTGAATTTCATAAATGGAAAGCTGAGTTTTTTCGTTGAATGGACAAGGGTAAAGTGAGTAATTGATGTGCTGAACTGAACCTTGAAAAGGTGGATTGTCAAATCCAAAGCGATACAGCGCATTGGACATTGTTTATTCTGATTAGCCCAGAACACGCGTCCAAACAAGTTACCCGTCCGCCCCTCGGCATTTTTTAATTGGTTAGGGTTGAAGTTGTTTCCCATCAATACGAATAACCTGGGTTTTCATATTTTATATAAACACCATATCTTGAATATGATCAAAAACAGGATAAGGCTTAAAACCACCTGTACCTGTGTACATGTAACACACTTACTGTTCAGTTTAGTTGTGCTACACTTGGAAAGTTCAATCTTCAGGTTGAATCTGATCACATTTCATTTCTGATTCATCTGCTGTGTTATTTGTGTCACCTCTGTATGGAGGACTGAAACTGCCAAATTCATAAATAAATAAAGAAATGACTTAATAGATAAATTAATTTGGCAAAAATTTCAATTTAAAATTAATTAAATTAGATTAAAATTTAAATATTTTTTGCCCAATTTGTTTGTTTCCATTTTTGGCAGTTTCAGTCCTCCATACCTCTGTGATCTGAACTCACTGTGCAAAACAAATCCTTTTCCGTCAGCTCTGCTGGTAAATTACAGTAGTATAATTGCTGCCATGATGGCTGAGTGTCTTTGTTGTTGTTATTTCCCCTCAGAGCCAGCCGGAGATGGAGTACTCACTGCCCGAGCTGCAGGCTCCTCGATCCAACGTGGCAGACAAACCCTGGCCTCCGGTTCACTCTCACACCCAGAGACCCCATGGTGAGGACTTATTACACAAAGCACACACATTCTGCACATGCACATGTTTATCAGTGTATGTCACTACAATACACCCTTGTATGACAGGTGTGAGGGGACACGGCGAGCGAGGAGCATCCAAAGCAGGAGGCAAAGGGAAGCACCCTGTCCAACACGCAGACGACCCCACAGCTGAGCACGACTTCCTTGGCTGTATGTCGAGGTGAGCTGGAGCTCAAGTTACTGTGAACTCGAGTTGCTGAGAACCGAAGAGTAATGTTTTCCCCATAAAATGCACTTTATTATAAAGAATTTCCATCCTTGCAGGCAGCTTGTGTCAGCATGAGAGCAAACTTGCAGAGACTTACTTCAAATAGACAATCCATCACAGGAAACATCATGTCTGCTTGTATTATTGTCAATATGAAAATATCGATGTGCAATGTAAGCAATCTAAATCAATCTGCACATTTAAGTGTATTTTCTTGTGATTATATAAAAACAAAGGTAGATATGATGGACTGTGATGCTCTGTGATGAATTGTCTAACATGTTTCCTGACGCTGGAAGCAAATTTTAATACCAATCTGATATGGAGGAAGGAGAAGAGGAACTGAAATTCAAAGTGCATTTTAACACATTTCTTTACATTCAGGTTTATGTTTAGTTGTAGCGTATTTCTTGCATTCTCAACTCTCTTCCCTTCTCTCTGGTCTCCTCCTTTTTTGCCAAACCCAAATCTTCCCTTCTCCAGACGCTCGGGTCTTCCACGCTGGATTTTAGCGGCTTGTCTCTTCCTGTCCATCATGGTCATGCTGTGGCTCAGCTGTGCCAGCCTCGTCACGGCACCGGAGCAGCACATCAAGACACAGGTACAAACACAGAAAAGTACTCACAGACGTGCACATGTGAAGGAAGAGTTTCACTCACAAATTTAACAGTGAGGGGCTCTTTTGCTGGAAGTAGCAACTTAGTGTGTAGTCTGTCCAGTTAAGTCCTTAGAAGTGTGCTGCTGATCTGTGCACTCGTGTGATATTTGCATCACTTAAACTGGTGAAGGTGCATCCACCAGAACTCACTAACAACTTTACTCCTGTTCCATGAACAGTTTCTTTTAGATATAAAGGTACAATAAACTGTAACAATTTTCTTATCGGGGACATTAATCTATTCACACTTAACAGCTCTCGGTGGAGTTTAGGGTCTTTTGAAATTACCCATGCTATAAAGTGGATTAACTGTTCATAAATCATATCATAAATATGTTACATTGTTTCATCCATTAATGTAAGATTGTTGTAGTTCTTTGAAATAATGAATGTAAATTTTGCTCCACTGCTTTTCTGTTTGATTTTTTGTTTTGTTCTGTTTTGTTTTAAGGAGAACGTGTCCAGAATTATGTCTCTTTTCTTTTCATTCATTTAAATCCTTTTGTTTCTCCTGTTAGTTTCTCTGAGTTTAGGCCTTGTGTCGGCTCATCCAGGTCTCTCGTCTCTACTTGACACCTTTCTTTGATGTTTGTACTTTGTCTTGTGTGTTTTTAATTGTGCTAAGAAAATATATTAAATTCAGTTAAATTAAATTAATTTAAAAAAATTTGATCAAACATTCCTCAGCCAGTAGACCAGCAATGATTCTGGTAGGCAGAGTGCATATGTCCGTAGAACACTGCATATTTCATGGTAGGTAGAGGATAATTGGCAAGAAATAAATTTGAAAGATATATATTTGAAATGTTTTTGAAATTTCCC
>JAQFJA010000021.1:20352557-20377871 GCA_029874485.1 Naso brachycentron
ATATTATTTGGTGTTCATAATTTTCATTGACATAAACTGAACTACAGAGGTGCTGCCATTTTTAATTTCTGGACAGTTTCTGTGCCACCCAAACTTATGAGTCCTAACGTAAGAAATTCTTCAAATATTGCTGCTCCGTAATCGCTAAGTTACAACCCTAAAATGTTTCTGTAATGAGTACTTTGGTCAGAGCCACTGCAAAATTACTTCAACACTGAATTCTTTGTTGTCAACTGGCTGCAGTCAGCCTAAGAGGTTTTGTTTACCTGAACGCTACTGAGCAGCACCAACACTCCCCTGGTGCTACAAGACTTGAATCTGGCCACTAGCTGCACCGCTAATAAGCTAACAGCAGCTAGCAAAGAGCATACTGAGTTAACCTTTTCTCTGGTGTTATGCTGTCTCCTTTGTCTTGACTGATTTCAACAAGTGGCAAACTCTTACTGCACCATTCAGTAAGAATATAAGTTTACCCTTCTAGTGTTTCTGGGGTTTGACTGGCAAAATTATCAATCTTTAATTGTCTAGTTGACTAACCTAATCATGCAAATCCCTAGCAAAGACTTTAGTTCAATTAAAGCATCCATCATTTTCTTTGCAGCCATCTTGCACTAAGGACAAGGTCTTTACATTATAAGCTTCAAGCTGTCTCCTTTTAGCAGTGTTTACAGTTTGTTTATAGCTGTGGACAGACAAACAATGAGAAAAAGAGAAGGAGAGAATGTAGCGGACATAACACAAGAAAGACACACAGGGAACGTTTGAGTGAATAATGGACTGAATAATAGACTGTACTGTGTGCGTGTGAAAACTTTATGTTCACGGCCTCGGGGCTCCAGTATAAACTTAACATTTTTATGTGTTTATGAACATATTACAGTGATTCTCTGTGTTTTTGGGATATATAGATAGTGTGTAGGAGTCGCTGATGACTGTACTTTCAGTTCAGGCCAGCCAGACTGAGCTGAAAGAAACTCAAGCTCGCACACACCATAAATCTGCAGACACACTCAACACAAGTACTAACAGGTCAGTATCAGTGTTGTTGTGGCCAGCAGGTAGCAGTGTGTTGGCCTGCTTGTCTGGACCCAGATAACAGCAGATCCATTACCCCCTGGAAGCTGAGGTCTGATCACTGGACAGATACAGCCGCTCACTCACTGTCTGTGGGCCATCCAGCCGGCTAGCTAGCCAGCCAGCATCCGCCATGGAGCTAAAGAGGATCACAACCAGGGGCAAAAGAGGAGCAGCCCCCTCTGTCAGTGGAAATGATCTAAACAATACCCAATGATACAGATTTTTTCTCATTCACTCAAAGAGAAAACAACTTCAGCAGTCAATATCTAGGTCTACAGTGTGAATTTGCAGTGTATTTAGCCTTTTTAAGCTAACATAAAATAACTAGAATTATAGAAAAACCCGATAAAAGGTGAAAGAGTAGTCATTTCCAGCATTTAAGGGAATAATTCAACGTTTTCAGAAACTTAGGTGAAGACTGATGCCACTTTCATGTCGTCAAATGCTAGCTGTGGCGAAAAGCTCCCTGTCTAAAGATGACAAAATCTGTCTACCATAGCTTATTTCTACACACGTGTTATATCATGCTATTATTAAAAAATGACTAATATCTTATTTTAGGGGAGATATGTGCTATTTATATGAGCGGGTAGCTTGTTGTTTGTACTTTACCGTTGGAAGGAGCCAAGCTAGCTGCTTTCCTCTGTTTTCAGTCTTTATGCTAAGCTAAGATAACAACTAGTGGCTCTAGCTTAATATTTACTTTACAGACATGCAAGTGGCATCGACCTTTTCATTCAAGTCTCAGCAAAATATAACTGAGTACTTTTTACTAAAATGTTGAGCTACTCCTTTAAACACATTGCTCCCTGATCTCAAAGACATTAAGAAGCTTCCACCTTTCTTCATGCTTTCAAATTGCTAGCGGAGACATCAACAAAGATTTATGACTTAAACAGGGGAAAAAAATATGTTTTCCTTGAGAGAATCAAGTGATTCCTTTAAATAAAAACTCAAGTAGCCACACAACACTGATCTAGAAGCTGTTTTTCCAATATGGAGGAGGAGCTATGGATGGATGCGGAATTAAGACTGAAGATGTTATACATAGTGAACAAGGGGGACCATTAGTTAAAATTGGGCACTGAATGAAGGTAGCATACACAGAATGTGTTTGAAAGGAATGAAGATAATGTCGTGAAACGCAGCACTAATGGTTTTATGGAGGTGGCAAGAGAGAGAGACAGAGGAGAGTAATGTGCGCGAGGAGTTAACAGTGTTCAGGTGCTGCTGTGTATCAGCGTTGTTTGTGTGCAGAGAGAGAAAAGGAGGGAGATAGTGGCAAACAGGGCAGCTATCAAAAGCCACAGGCTGCTTTAAACTCCATCTCTGTTTCTTCTGCTCTCTCTTTCTTTCCTCTTTTTCTCTCTCTCTCTCTCTTTTCTCTCTGTCCCTTCCTCCCTCCCTCCTTCTCTTTCTCTCTCTCTCTCTCTCTCTGCTCCCTGGCCATGCTGATGATTGACGGCCTGAGGGTTTTAATGGGCACTGGAGAGCAGGAGCTGAGGTCGGGGTTGTCATGGCAACTAGGAGAAGGGGCCTTTTGCTGCTGCTTCACCTGAGTACTGTGGAGCCTCGTTGGCTGGTTGAGGCAGGCAGCCACACACACACACACACACACACACACACACACACACACACGCCACACATACTTCCAGCGCCAGCACCTCTTCCATTCACCCTTTCTCCTCTCCCTGAGATGCCCTGCCGTTCATCCAGCTACCTCTGGCCGCTCAGGTTTTCATTTCCATCCTTCCTCTCTCTTTTTCTTCCTTTCTTTCTCTTTTCAGTATATAATGCGCTCCGACTGTCTGGTTTCATAAGCTGTTTAACTGAGAGTGTTTTTGGCATATGCATATATATAGTGTTTTGTTTACTTTGCCATCCCATTATTCTATAACCTCTCACAATTTCACACTATAGAAGGCCTTGCTGGAGTTAAAAATGTTTAAGATCCTTTTTTAGATTCTTGTTGCGCATTCAATCAAGCTGATTTATACATTTGATCTACCATAGAGGTCTTTGGTCTAAAATGTGGACATGATCAGACAGACATCTGTTTTTTAAAAATGACCCAAAGAGATTCATCCATCTAAATGCAACCCAGGGTAATTCAGCTCGACTAGCTTGTGCCAACTGGTGATCGGATCATATATCAACGATTGAAGGGATGATCGAAGATAGTTTATTCCTTTTCGGAAATTAAGGCAACTTACTAAAGCCCCCCTACTGGGTTTTTTAGATGTTTCTGGTGCAGCAGCATGTCCGCCCCGAGCCTGTTAATCAGAAATAGTGTGAAAAAGTTTGAGTTACATTTTTGTAAGAGCCTGAATATAAAATAATGGCGCTGTAAAGACAGACTAGCGAGTAGATAAGTTACTGCATTCGTTTAATGTCCCTAATATTCTCTGTTGTCTCATTTAGCCACTCGTTAGCCTTTTTTATGATCACTCAAAAACTACAAGTGGGAAATTCACTCACGAATCTTCCGTTTTAGAACAAGGGGTGAAAGGCTCTTAAACCTGTGTTAACCCCTGACCTTATTTCAGGCATCTAATCAAAGATTCTTCTCAGAAAACTCATTGACTTGGCGTTTAATGAGCTGCAGCCACTGAACAGTTCACATGCCATCTTCGACTAAAAAACAACTTTTATATCCCACAATGATTATATATGAGGTCAAAGTTTAATTTAAGTGCACACACACTACGGACTTTGACACACAGACCTGAGACGAGCAACAGTACGACAGGATCCAACCCCTTTAGACTGAATAATGAAATAATGTGGAAGGAGCTCGACTCTGGTCCTGATTTGAGTCCGTCTCATGCGTCAGCTATACTTGTGAAAACATCAACTAGGAATGTTCGATATTTGTTTGACATTTTACCCTTGTTTGATAGTTAGCACTATGAGAGATAAGAAAGACACATGGAAATAGATGACACGTAACAAAGGAAATCAGCCAGAATCAGTTCGTAAGCACTGCCACTCTGTACACATCCTAGACCAATAAGCTGAGACGGCTATAGACATTTTAGAAAACTATGCAAACGTCTCTTATCAGTGTGCCAAATGTAAGTCTCTCTCTCTCTCGTGAACCATAAACCTTCAGGTCAATTCAAATGCATTGTGGATGTGTACATAAGGCTGCCTCAGCTGTCAGCAGATGGTGTTTGTTAGGAGTGTAATGATACATCGATATACATTGATGCATCAGTTTATCTTGCTGCGATCCAACTGCGTCAATGGGTAATTGACAAATCGTACTTCTTGTGCGACCTGTGTCGATAAAAAATCTTTTTTTTAAACAAAAATGATTGTGTCGATTGTGTGGATACTAAGAATTAGTGCCTTTTATTTATCACGTCAAACCTCATTATATGGATGGATTTTTTGCAGTCTTAATGGTAAATAGTTGTAAAGATTACTCCAGTTTATTCCAACATCCTTGGTATGTGTATTTTGTCAGCATTGTCGCTCAGATAATGGCCGATCATGGCAGAGAAGCATCGGGAGAACAAGAGATTTTTGGTCCACTTTACCGTCCCACAGATTGAATAGAGGCCTTTCACTGAATGTTTGTGTAGCTCAGTGTATCAAGCTTTTCCGGTGTTCTACCTCCTCTACCACTGCATAGAAATAAGCATTTTCTTTTCCTTGATTTTCGTTTAAAATAGTAACTATATAGATTTCTAGTCATTAAATCGTATCATATCGTATCTCTCTAAATGAGCCCATATCGTTCTTATATTGCATCACCAACCATGTATCATAATTCACATCATATCATTGTATCATATCGTTACACCCCTAGTGTTTGATGAATGAAATTATCCGTAATAACTTCGTCATTTTGGGGGCATTGCTAGAAAGTTAGTTCTGTTACTTTTTGCTGTAGAAGCATTTTTGGCAGACCTGTCAGCATCTTTTGAGAGACCCCTCTGTCTCTTTGTCTTTTGTTCTCCATCTCTCGTGTTTGCCAGCTCTGTCTGTTTAAATGTCCTCTCTCACTCTATCTCTCTTTCTCTCTCTCTCTCTCTCTGCTTGTGTCTGACTCCTGTAGATATGTCCATGTCCACACTCTGTAAGTCTCTTATGATTTGTTCAGAGTCCCACAGATTCACACCCTCTTACCAGTGCAGTGTGTGTGTGTGTGTGTGTGTGTGTGTGTGTGTGTGTGTGTGCCCTGCCTCATGGCCCCGGGCTCTGTTAGTTAGTGTCTGGGCCGGGTGGGTCAGCCGAGGGATGGAGGGATTGTTTGCTGTGGAAGTAAGTGGAGCTCTAGTTGCAGTTGGGGGAGGGGCCAGAGGAGAGCGCTGTGTGTGTGTGTGTGTTTATAGATTTTGTGTAGTGTTTATAACTGTTTGGCAGCCAACAGATTTTATAAAATTTGAAAAGCCATATCAACAGTATCAAGGCTGCAATTTTCTGACAAATTGTCCAACCTAATCAACAAAATTATTTATTTTATGAGCTATTTTTTGATCTTCCACCTTCATGGTTAAGATCGATTAGAATTGTATTCATTAACATTGTGTCAGTATGGAAGAAGGCTTGTTTGTAGCTTCATTATCTTTCTTCCAACATGCTGAATCGTCCTCTAATTTACAAACTGGCTTCACATTCTGACTGAAAATTTGTTGTCTGGGAAACTTTTTTGTTTCCTCCTCTCTTTGAGCCATGTGTGAATGTTTCAGAGCTCAGACAAAGCAGTTATGTCCCAACACCGACTGTCAGCCTCAGAAGAAAACCAGAGCAGCGACTGTCACGTCTGTCTTCTCCCGGATCCTAAAAATTGTTGTGATTTAAAGCGAAGATTAGAAAAATATTGCCAGAAACATATTTGTGGACATATGAAATGATGGTTGCATGTAAGAATAAAGGCTGCTTTGTATTAATCAAGACTGTGGTCCTGATTTATGCTTTTGTATGTAATTCATCAATATGGACCAAGTGACAGTACCACAGTAGGAATGTGACAAAATCCACCAAAGCAGGCGGATTGGGCTACAAAAATTTTAGTATTTATTGCTTCTTATTTATTTATCTCGTTGCACTTTTGCACTTTTTAGATGTAACTGTGGTGTGTGTCAGCGAGCAGCTGAATAACTGAATTTCCCGCTGGGATTAATAAAGTACATATCTATCTATCTATGAACCTCGGTGCTTTTATTTAATGAAATGTGTCTGCAACGTTCTACATTAAAACTGCCAAAATTATTGATCACATTGTTTTTCTCAAACTTAGAAAAGAAAAATGAAGAAATAAGAGGGTTGGCATACTTTAATAAATCACAAAAGACTTTTGTGGAAAACAAGTCTATCTCCGGCAAATCGAGATAGATTATACATTTGTATAATTCATCCATATTAACATCGTTATTTTGAGTATTAAAACTTTGACGTTTGATCTCTAGCCCTGCGTGGAAGTGGGGCTGGGCGATATGACCTAAAAATGAAATCCCTGATTTTTTTTTTTTTTTTTACCACCTATGATTTTCGATTTTTATATTTTTTGGTACACTACAAAAAAAAAAGGCAATTGTTTAAAATAGGTTGTTTTTAAACTACATGAATTTTCCTATTGGGAATAATGCGCACACCTAGCTTGAAAATGTAAAAAAGAGTTGGGTGCTCTTGGACAACAGAGGAAAATGTTTAACACACAAAAAGGGGAGAAAGCCAGGCCGTCCGAGCATTTGAAATGTAACAATGAGGAAGAAAAAACTTTTTAAAAAACTTTATCTTAATGGTTAAATCATGAAAAAAGCCAACATGTTCCAACCACTGAGGTCTTCATCCGTGCTTACAAAACATTTGCATCTCCTGCAAAGTTGCAGAAAGTGACACAGGGATAATATTTAGTCAGACAATTTGCACATTTAACTTCTTGTGGGTCATCGGATCAGCTTGAGGAGTTTTTTAGAGCACAACAAAGGAAACCTTAAAAACAGTTTGTCTTCTATGTCTTGGAGAAATGAAAGCAGCTGTACATTTGTACAATTCCCCTCTCCAGAACTGACAGAACCTCACCACATTTCCAACTTCAGCTCGTTCTAAAAAGGTGCTTGTTGTTTTGTCCCTTTGGTGCATTGTACAAACTGTGGCTCACTGGAGGCATCCCAAAGCCTTAATGTTCTCCCAAACAATCTGCATCTTGCCCAGAAAGCTGTGTGCCCTTCATCAAATGTTTTATCACTGCGGCTAAAGAATCATATCTTCATCAGTTATCGGTAATTGCTCCATTTGTGTCCAGAAATTCAGAGTGTAATCAGGGTTGGAAGTGTTGTGGCAAACAATTTCTGCAGCCGTATCTCTCTTTCCATTATTTTCTGTGAGCATGATTATTTTAACACCTTCCTGATTGTTCTATGTGTTGCTCTATCCAACATAAATACTGAGTTTACTGGTGTTGTTTTTTCAGAGTGCGGCCGCTGCTCCCAGTCCAGTGATGGGCAACATGCCACCCAATGATGGCATGCCGGGAGGACCCATGCCCCCGGGCTTCTTTCAAGTAAGAAAAATAAGTTTCTCGCTCACTTCATCCCTCACCCGCACCCACCATCCCCCATCACATGCCTCCAACAGCTCCCCTGCCCCTCCCATCGCCATCACTAAGCCTGTCCTTCTGTCTCCTCCTCCTTTTTTAGCCTCTTTAGCTGTCCTAATCCCTGTCCAGATGTGTTCCCTTTTCTGACTCTCTGCCTCTGTCCCATATGTCCACGCTCAGCTTGTTAACTTCTGGTGCTCTGTGTGACGCTGCTAAGAGTTTTGGTGATTCGTTGTGCGTTACTGAACAAGTGAAAGTGCTACTAGTTGTTTTTTTAGGTTGAGGAGAGGAGAGGAGGCTATTTTCTCTGGTTTGTGTTGCTTCACTAATTCCTCTTGTCATCACTGCGCTCTGAAGGCTGTCTCTGAGGCTGACGAGGTCACACGCACACACACTCCCTGTTTTCATCACTCTCTCCTTTCTCTCTCACACACACCGAGCGGCACACATGCGAGCCTCATTTGACACTGTGACACACATTTATCCAGTCACAGTTAAAATATCTGCACCCTCAAAGATGCTCTCTAATTTGGCAGAGGTGACAAAAGAACTGAAAAATTGTAGTCATTTAAAATTGCAAGGCTGTGTGCATCTGAAAGAATATTACTATCAAGATAATTGTTTAAATGAAACAGTAGTTGGCTATAAAAATCACCTGCAAATATTAAATTTTGTCATATCATATTATTACCGGTCCCAAGCTTTGGGAGCAGTTAAATTTTTTATGAAAGTCAAGGAATAAATCTGGCTTTGCCGTTAATGGGCAGGACTGGCAGGAGGTCTTTGGTTGTAAAGATTGGCTCATAATAACCAAACGCTCACAGGTTTAACCCTTTCATCAGTCGTTCATCCTGTTTCTGTGGGTTGAGGCTTGTTGTCTAACATTTTGGGGAAATATGGTCATTTTCTTCCTTGCCAAGAGTTCGTTGCAAAGATTGATACCACTCTGATGTCTGTATGGTAAAAATGGAGCTAGCTGCAGCGGCCAGTTAGCTTAGCTTAGCTTAGCGTAAAGACTAGGAAACAAAAAAGGTAACAAAATCTTTCCAGTAGCATCTTCTTTGTCTTCTTTGCATATCTTTTGTCTTGAGATGTGTTCAGACAAAAAGTGATGAATATGATTAGGGTTACATACAAAGTCAATGTGAGGACACAATTAGACACGATGTCACTTCAGGCAACGTGAATCTCGTGATGTGGCCTTCATTGCCTTCATCACCTTCATTGCCTTGTAGCTCAAAATCGAAAATATTGAACCTTTCAGGCGACATAACATGACACTGTGCTGCGACAGCCAATCAGTTTCAAAATTCTCCCAACGGTATTGACGTCCTGACGGCACGAACTTTGCTGGAATTTGCAGAAGGACCGGAGACACCTCTCTCCGACCTACAACTGTCATGTGTAGGAGCCTTAAGCTAGGCTAATCGGTTACAGACTCTAGCATTATGCTAACCGTACAGACATGAGCGTGTTATTAACCTTCTCATCTAACTCAAGAAAAGCAAGAAAACGCATAAGTGAATTTCTCAAAATGTCCAAAAGTATTCCTTTAAGTGTGATGAGTTATCACTGCAGTCGTGACTGTTGAATTAAAAATATAACAATTAGTGCTGAGATCATTAGTCGCTTCATCAGTTTAACAACAAAAAATGAACCCATTTTGATTTTTGATCTATTAAGCACTTTGTCACGCAAAAGTATTTCTTCTTCTTCTCAAACTTACCAATTTGCTACTTTTCTCTGATTAGTAAATACCAGTAATGTTTTGAGCATTATCATAACAAGTGATGTAAAGATGTAACAGTGGGCTGATTGACTGTGATGCAAATATTTCAACAATGTCAAGAATCAATAATATTTCACAAAAAACAGATTAATATATAGTAAATGTAGGCCTAATAACCTTATTCGTATTTGTTCATAGTCTGTTTTTGTTTTCTACTTGTAAGAACAAAACGACCAGAATTATATTCCATAATGCTTCCCATATTATTAATAATTAAGCGGGCTTTACACATGCTTAGCATGTCTGATGTGTAAATATATACAGTGTGGAACAGTATAGCCATTTGTCTTTGTTGTTGTCTCGTTGTTGATTGGCTGTGTGTGTGTGTGTGTGTGTGTGTGTGTGTGTGTGTGTGTGTGTGCGTGCGTGCTGGGGTCGTGGAGAATGTTAATGATGTATGAGCAGCGAGCAGGCTGGGGAGAAAGCTATCTGGTGGTGGTGCATGAGTGACATTGCTTTCCATAAATAGACCTTGTGTGCATGACAGACAGACAGAGAGACAGACAGCCCAACAGACAGGCAGGAGGTGCAGAGGGGAGAGCGATATTCACTCTGTTCTCTCCTCTTCTCTTTGCTTAGCTCAGCTAATCTGAGCCGCAAAGCAGGCAAAGGTAGAGAAAACAAAAAATAAAAGTGTGCGCAGAGAGTCTGCATAACTGCACCTCTCCAAACTCCACATCAGCTTTCCCTAAATCAAGCAGACTGTGTAGCCAGAACAGCAGCATATTTAAATGTGCTGTAGCTTGTCCATACGGCATCTTTCAACTTCAGCTCGAGTTTAAATCACACACACTGCTCAGGTAGCTGACATTCACTCCCTGGTGAACTAATGGTTGCGGGCGGCGCTGAGAGTGCAGGCTGCTGAGTTTTCTGCAGTTCATTTATTCATTCAGGTGAAGGAGAAGCAGATTTTTTTCATCCTTTCCTCCTGCATATTGTCAAGATTTTACTCTTCTCATCTCTGCTCTCAGTTACACTAGAAGTAAGGTCAGTCCACGTTTGTAGCGGAGTGCGACAGACTGAAAACTCTTCTTTGTGTGCGTAATGTTAAACTGGAAATGAATTGTATCTACTAAAGTTGATTTTTCTCCGTGCTTGAGTCAGTTTCTAGTCTCAGCCTCTAGTCTCTCCTTCGTGCGCCTTGCATCCTTCTCCATGACATTTCCTCTCTCTCTCCATCTCTGTTGTCTTTGAAACTATTATTTTCTCGCTCTCACACACACTGCTTCAGTGACACATGCTTACTCACCGACTCTGGAGTGTGTGAACTGGTCACGTGCACTCTGTGTGTGCGTGTGTGTGTTGCAGAAATTTCTCCCAGTTGCACTAGCGGGGTAATTAACATGGGTGACCCCAACACTGTTATTGGCTGTGGTCCTGGGAGAGAGGGATGAGGGGCAAAGAAGGGACAGTGGAGGAAAGTGGAGGTGGAGGCAGGAGGAGGAGGAGGGAGTCTGCTCCCATGCTCCCTTCATCTTTAGGCATGAGAGACGTGTTTCAGGAAGGAAAAAGTAGCCAAAATAACGGAGCGAGATGCTGTGAGGATGTCTCTGCATATATACTATAATTCTTCCCTCCTCTCAGTGAAAGTCCATTGCTGCTGCATCATGGCCCTCTGGGGAGGACAAGCAAAGAGGGAGATGACGGGCGGGAGGAGAAAGAGGGAGGAGAAACAGAGGGAGGCGGAGGGAAAGAAAAGCAGCAGAGAGTGGAGGAGAGGAGAGGACACTGAGACGTCAGAAAAGTCTTTCAAAAAAAAATTTTTTTTCCTTCTTTGTTGAACTTCAGAGATGTGCGATCACAACAAGGACAGCTGACGACAACAGTGGACAGTTGATGAATTCATCTCCCATCTGCTGCTCCATAGAAAGAAATTAAAATATCAGGAAAGTGTTAAGATTCTCGGCACAGTTTTTTATAACGCATACATGCATGGAGCAGATGTATAGACAACTGGACTAATAATGAGAAAAGGAGACAAAATCTGGAAGAAAGCAGCATAAATGAGAGTGTCGGGCGACTGTCCAGGGAAAACAAATTAGATAAAATGTGCTCTTTAGAGATTTATATGGTCCATCTGTCAAATAATGCCCCAGAAATCCCTCCTTGTTTACCTTATTCTCTCATCTACACGTGCTGCATCAGGTACTTGAAAACTTGCGCTCCATTAAGTCTGTTAACCTGTTTGGGTGGAGCAGTCTCTTTCTTTTAACAGGAAGGGCTCCTCCTGCCAAAAAAAGGGATCCAAAGTCAAGGGCAGTGTGTTTTACTGCAGGCAATTGCGGCTCTTCAGGGACGACACCAAAAAGCACAACAAGAGGATTAGGTTTGATTACACATTTAAGAACAAGCAACCCAGGTATCAAAGACAAATTTTAAGAACCTGTTCAAAGCTGACACATGGCAGGCACATGGTGAATTAGGGAGACATCTGCTCTCAGTAATTTATTTATCAAAGGTAAGACTCATCTCAGGGTTCATTCTGGTCAGTTGTACTACAAAGATGTGGATAAATAAGGTAAAGTGCTTCAGAACATGAACAGGAGAGTGAAAATCCTGCATAGATGGTTGAAAAATGGAGGCGCAGGTTGTTTTTATTATCTGCAAGGGTCAAATGTCAAATCTCAAGGATGTCGACTGCTTAGATCCTGAGGTCACATGGTTGTTAGGTGGCTTTTCTCGGACACAAAATGTTGCACCCGTCGCTCAGACTGCTTAAATCCAACAAAGTGTTCAACTTCTTTGACTGCTGGACAAAAGATGGCCACAGATGATGTGCAAAAAGCCAGGTGAAACATTTCAATCTTTCTCTCCCGTATCGAAAATAGCACAGTGAATAAAAGATTCAAAAAAGACAGATGCTAAAGGACCCAGATGAGAATGTGCAGGTAAAACTTTTCACTGCTGCCTGAGCTGAAATCCATTGAGGCGAGGAACCGTCTTGACTCTTATCATCGCCGCTTATCCTTGAGAGGACAGCGACAAAAATGATACCTAACAATTCTCCTTGAATGACAGACACTTGGAAATGAGAGGTGCGTCACCAGCAAATGTTTTCTCCGTCCATTGTCTGCCTGTAGCTACTGTTAGACTTACTTCAAGCACATCGATGAGAGTCGCTACACTTAACAATGATTAGAAATGTAGCCTTTGTCTTCAGCTTTGCATGCTTCGTCCCTATCAGCAGCATGTTTTCCAATAGGTGCGTTTTATCTGTTTAGAGACAAATGTGAGAACTCCCTCCAAACACACACACAAACGCATTTGCCTGTGTGTATGTGGGACTTCTGCTATAAGCTCTGAGTGTTCGCCTCAGCTAAGGAGGGGATCACAGATATATAAATCATTTGGTGCCATCCTAACATGTTTAAACGGCTGTCAGCGCTTTCACGGCCGTCCTCTGGGAGAAAACACCCCTGATAGCGTGCTCCCATCTCGGAGCTGACGTGTTGCCGTGCTGTATACCATGAGCTAGCAGGAGACCTACTGCTGCCACTGCTGCTCTCTCTGGAATGTTAGCAAGGAATGACAATGAGTGTGCACTCAGTGTGTGTGTGTGTGTGTGTGTGTGTGTGCGCGCGGTGCTGTTCCTCCTGGCTTTGTTTGTTGTGTTCAGTGATGCAGGCTGCTTTGTGTTCTCGCTCTCTGTTTGTGTGCATGTGTGTGTGTGTGTGTGTCCAGAAGTTTGACGGCAGTTCCACACTGCCCTCTAGTGTTAGCCGCTGCAAGTAAGAAAAGAAGACTCATGACTGGTACTCTTCCATCTCTTTCTCTCTCTCTCTCCCTCTCTCTCTCTGTTAGTGGTCCTTCAGGGGCAGCAGTGTGGGTCTTCCTTAAGCTGAAATGAGTGGTGGGGAAGCGAGGGGCTTGTGTTGATGGGTTTGTGGTACTGTGCCAAGCTGTTATCTCCTTAGCCGGGTAGAAAATGATTTTATTAATTGCTTCATTTAACGCTCCCAGTGTCCCCCTCCTCCCTCCCCCTCTCATACACATATACACAAACAACACCAGGCAAACACGCTCACGCACACACCCCGACGAAGCTACTTTTCAAACTCGCCCTGCGTACACCTCTGTGACAGGAGAAATGTTCTCTCTCACTGCCTCTTTCTGCAGGGACCTGTGGAGAGAACAGTACGGCCATAAAGGCCATATGCTGGCCCATTCAGATGTAATAGCAGGAAGGCCCAGGGAGGCCCAGCCAGAGGAGCTATGCTCCATTATGGCACATTACAGAGACGAACAAGTGAGGAGCAGTGTGTGTGTGCGTATGTGTGTGTATGAATGAGATTGCAGGGACAAAAATGTGTTCACACGGCAACATTATGGGGACTTCGAGCCGGTGCTACAAGATGAGCCATTAAATTTTTTGGTCAGACTTTAAGGTTTTTAATTAAAATATGTCATGGTAATGGTAAAGGCTGATGGTCAACATGTAGCAGCTATAAAAAGGCTCCAGGAAATCAATGTAAGCCAGTGCAGCGTCCTCCTTAAACTAGCTTGCCTGTGTGTGTTTGTGTGTAGAGGAGTAGCAGACTGCTGCATCTGGATCAGTGCAGCCAGACCCCGCAGGGGTGTCTTGTTAGACATACACACACACACACACAAACACACACACAAGGGCACGTCAGCAACAATAACCTCTGAGGTCAGACTGAGCTAGCGCTGCATTAGCCCCAGTGTGAACCTGCTGAGAGACAGAGCGAGCCAGTGCAGCTGGTGTTAACCACCCAAAACATACACACACAGAGAGGCAGAACAACCACAGTGGCACCAGTGCAAATGTCATAACTGTGCCAACGCAGCCAGAGTACAATATGTACAACTAAATAAACAACTCCAGATTGTTGGAGGAGATTACTGACTGGCTGTATGTTGTGTAGCAGGTTAATAAGTGGCTTTATTTAAGCTGTGGCTGCTTCTCGGACTCATGACAATGAGATGAATAGAATCAGTGCATCAATAACAGTCAACTGCCATGTCTCAAGGATAGGCAGCACCTGTTCTGAGATCCCTGCTGCTGCCGAGCTCCACGCTCGTGCTTCTTTTCAAGGATTGTGAGGCAGTGAATAAGTGCTTCCACTCATGAGCAGTGTTGTTTTCACGCATACGTATAAGCTCACCTCGGATGCCAGAATCTGTGCTCTGATACAGTGTACCTGGCAGTGCGGCAACGCCATAGCTGCGCCTGTGGGAACGCACTTATGTCAAGCTGTCAGTCAGGCATGTTTATTTTCCCAGTGTGGCAGAGCCCACGGGTTCCTGGTGCTCAGCTCTGTCGGCACTCCGTCGTCCCAGCCATGCCAGCAGAGCACTCACACAGGGAGGGAGGCGCAGTGGGCTGTGTGGGAAAGTGAGGGAGAAGCGGAGGGGAGGGGGTGAGGAGAGTGAGAGGGAAGGAGAGATTTAAAGGGAGCATGTGTGCATGTGTGAAGCCAGAGAAATGCAGGTATCAGCGCAGCTGGAAAGAACGGAGCACACAGGTGAAGAGGTGCACAAGTCTAGACGAGTTCTGTGTGTTGGTGCTGAAACATGAGTTGATTAATCAGAGTTGAACAACAGAAAATGACTGCAAATTACTGACGGCAATTATAAAAATGATTGACTGCGAAGGCACAATGTGTAGAATTTTGAAATTTACAACTTTGGCACCCCAGTTGTGACGCTGTAGCAAACAGTGACTAAACCTGCATCGGGACACAGCAGCATTCATTATGACTCTCCCATTTTTCTCTAAATCAAACTTAAGTTATTAACTTTATAAAAGTCATAGTCACATAAAAATTTCACAGGTAGTGGCTTTAAATCATTTTTTAAACCACAATGCTAAGTATTAGACAAGCACCATTTTAACTTTTTTAAGCTTTTTATTAGGGCCTGACCTATATGTCAGTTTGGCAATATTATTGGCTGATATTGACCTATTGCAGATATATCTGTGTAAGCGTATATGTTACCTGATATGCACCAAAATTTAAAATTTTTTTAAGTGTCTATCACAGCTTCATGTCCATGACAACACAAAAACAATCTCGGTTTATGTACGAAACTTCAGTGACAAATTACCAATGAGGGAATTACTGAAGTGTTATTCTCTTCAAATGTGTGTTCTTAACAGTTTAAGTGTTACATTACCACTAAGGCCCAACTGATCAGTTTGCAAATATGATTGACTGATATTGGCCTATCGATATATCGATATCAGCGTGTGTGTTCTCCAATAAGCTCTGATAGTGAAACTGTTTTTTAAGGCCTGAAAAAATGCTTGGACTACAAATTTTTTAAAAAGAAGTGTAATTTTGTAGTTGTCCAGCAGAGGGTGGTCCGTTTTTTCAATAACTAATAAGTGAAGCGTTTACTGTTCAGTGCACTGATGTTTGAAATAAAGTTTGTTAAAATGTAAGATATCCTGCCTCCATTACATATCTTTGTAACAAGTGTTTGATAGTTGTATTTACTATTCACATTATATAATAAATTCCACGTTCAGCTGATATTATACATTTATAATGTATATCTCGGGTATCAGAATTTTCTTACTCCCTGACATCGGTATCAGCATCTGCTCCAAAAATCCCAAATGAGGCGGTCGGGCCGGACTTTATTTTATTAACTTTGTATGTTAGCGTGTTGAACTGTTTGATAGACAAAATAGCATTTTTGAATGCTGTGAGAACATGTACATGAGTATTTATTTATTTGCACATTTTTTAAATAAACAGGTACTTAAATACTTACTTAATTAGACTGTTTATTTATGAAGCAGATTAAAAACAAATGTTAAATCATTACATGAATCATCAACTCTAGCCTTCCTGTGTTTACATGCATCTATTCCTGCATGAAAAAGTAAATACAAAATTAAGTAAACATGTCTATCAGAGCATGACTGTGTGTGTGTGTGTGCGAGCAAAAGCGAGAGGCCGATTGTGTGTGTGTGTCTCAGTCAGGTTATATTGCACACAGGTAATCCCCTAATCCTTTAGCTTTTTGCTGCGATGTTAGATACACACCTGTTGAAGCTGCAGCCCCCCTCCTCTCCTCAGCAGCCCCCTTCAATGCACACACACCGTACCTGCACACACATCGTCGCACACGTTCAGCACCTGAGAGAAGAAGATCCTGCTTTCACCTTTAAAAAGGGGGTAGATCTCATAGTCACACTCATCACCGCTCAGTTGCAAAACACACACACACACACACACACCTATAATGTTACCTGATAGCAGAGTGCTTGACGGAGTCTCTGGCAGACGAGTAGATAAGCTCAGTCTGGCAGTGGGTGGTCCTCTTTTTCTGTACTGATGTTCAGGTAGTAACAGTTCTCTGCTGGAGCAGCTGCTGCTGGAGTCAGATGAAGTTACTGTAGGTAGAGACAACAAGGTCAAAGTTCACACTGTATTCACTTTTAAGTACTCAACACAGTGTCTGCTCTGAGAGATTCACTCGGAAAGCGGTTCATTCACTCTCAAAATGCAAACTAAAACTGCAGTTCACATACCAGTAATCGAGTCATCAGTCCAGAGTGGATTAAAGCGACAGAGTCATTCCAGATATTTTTAACCCGGGACTCATTTCTCAATGTTTTGCCATAATGATATTTGATTGGGTTCAAATATTTGGCACTTCTCTGTCGTGAAAGTGAGCACTAAAATTAGATTTGCTTTGGCCGTTGGCTGGGTGCTGGATGGCAGCATCTCTCTCAGTCCAGATCAGGAGTCATCGTGGCAGAATTAAAAAAAAAATCTGTTTAAAAATACCCAGAATTATCCTCTGGCAGCACAATATGATTGTAAATGAATGCTGATTTAAGTCCCCCTCTTAAATTGATCTGACCTCATCCTGGCAATTAACAATTCCTGCACATGAAAATCAATGTTACCGTCTGCAAATGTCAGTTGCAGATCTGGTTTCAGACATTCCTTGTTGATGAGGCAGAATAGATATGATATTTATCCTGTAATTATACTTATTTTAATTGGACACACTGTAATTGCTCTCTGATTGTAGGGGCAATTAAAGCTTGTGTTCTTGACCATTAGGGGACAGAGTTTTGCAGTCGAATATCAGCTTATCATTGTTTCCTTCCTGCTCACATTAAGCAGCATTTTGACCCCATGATGCAAAAAGTGAAATGCTTACCTGCCCTTTAGCTCCTGTTCCAACTATCTTCCCGACATTCAAATGCCTGTTGTGTGTTTCGGTTGTACATGTTTAATTTGATTAAACGCTGTCAAAATTAAATTTGCACAGACCAGGAAAGTAAAATAAATGGATTGAGTAGCTAAAAAGCAGCAGACAGTTCCACTTCGGAGTTGATTCTCAGTAAGATTGTCAGTATCATGTTCAAACCATCACCGTATGAAGTCATTTTCTGCAGTAAAAATGTTGGAAACATTCCCAATGCTGATTTAAAATGCGAAACAAGAGGAAATTTGGATTTAAAAAATATTTTTAGTCTTCTGATCGACTAAGCTGTGGAAAAATGTCACTACAACTTACAGTGAAATAACAGTAATAATGAAATTTCCATGTTTTTTAAGGATGCATTTCATGCATGTTTGGAAAAAAAAGAAAGAGTTTGTGTTGGTATTTTTGTGGCAAACTACCACCCCCCAAAAACTGTTGACTAGTTGATCAGCTGTGGGTGATACATCATATTTTTCTAAAACAAAAGCTATTAACAGTTCTTGTCAAATTGGTCAAATACCAACAAAGAGGTAACTAATGCAGGTGGGACTAACCTGGTCGTAGGTAAAATATGGAGTCCTTGATTGGCTGTGAAAGTTATTTACAAGTAAGAAGCAATCTGATTGGACTAAAACCCAAGAGGCTTGTCTGTAGCTGGATAAACTGTTTAGCTGCTTTCAAAAAAGGATTGCTTTCCCTCAGCGATAACAGGATTTTTTGCTGCTGCTGCTGGTTTATTACTGCACCGTGCCAACAGTATAGTTGAATGATTAGTCTACAGAAATGCACAGTGTTGACTCCTGGTTTTAATAGTTGGCTAGTGAAGTGGTCAACAATTCCGTAGAACCACTAACCTCTTCTACTTTGACCACTTTGTACAGAAGCTACGAAAACTGTAAAGTAAGAAGTCTCTTGATGGCCTGTAGCATGAGTACATGGACATGGTGTTAGTATGTCGCAGGGTCTTACCCCCAGTCCAACCCTTGAGTGCCAAGCAGGGAGGCATCAGGCACCATTTTTAGAGCCGTTAGTATGACTCCGCCAGATATCAAACCACAACATCCCAAACTCGAGGTGGACACTCTAACCACAAGGACACCGAGCTGATCTATGAAAACTGGTGACAAGAAAACTGTCTGTGAAAACAAAAATTGTTATTAATAAATTTTAATAGAGTATTAGGCAAATAAAATCCAGATTTGGAGTCATTCATCTTTTCATTTCAATGTATAACTCCAGTACTCGTTCTGAAATGGGATTTTGATGCAAAGTTATTGAATCTCATATATTTATTTTTTCCCAAGCATGTTTGAATGTCACAGGTGGCATGGTGGATTAGTGGTTAGCACTGTCACCTTAAAGCAAGAAGGTCCTGGGATCGATTCATCCTCTGGGTGCTCAGTTCCCCCCCAGTTTCCCCCATGTTAGGTATATTAGCTATCATGGTAGCTATGTTAGATCTATCTCCAGTCGGCACCCTGGACCGAAGCACTGGCAAAGATCTGGAGTTGGTTCCCAGGCGTACCGTGGCTGCCCACTGCTCCTCTGGGATGTAGAGGCCAAATTTTACTGTACACTGTATATGTGACCAATGAAGTACCTTTTACCTTTTAAAATACCTTATTGTAGCACTCTGTTGACATCTTTCTGATTTTTCTTCTCCAGGGTCCTCCAGGATCACAGCCTTCCCCTCACACACAGCCTCCCCCACACAACCCCAGTAATCCCATGATGGGACCTCACGGACAGGTAAGACGGAAACATTTACACTCTTCTCTCAGCTCCCAATCTAAGCCCGCTCTCACTTTCTCACACTCGCTCAGGCAACAGCAGCGTACAAACAGCACACAGACCCTTTGTTGTGCTAACAGACAGGACAGGCCGCATCCATGATGGTGGGTTGGATGAATAATTTAGCTGTGTTGGCCCAGCTGTAAGGAGCGGAGGTGCATCTGGAGGGCCTTCTCTCTCCCTCAGCCCAGCACTCACCATCCCATAGTCCATCAATAGACCATTAATATTGCAGCAGAGCCTGACACAGTGCAGCTCTCTGTGCACAAACACCACAACATGGTCAAAGGAGGAGAGGAGGAGGTAGACAGGAAAGAGGAGAAGAAGAAGAGGAGGAGGACAGAGGGTAAAAAGGAGCAGTAAATCAGTCCTCGCCTCAAGGGCTAACTGGGATTATATAACTCGTCCTCCACTTGCCCCAAACGCACACACACACACACACACACACACACACACACACTGAAACGCAAAACATACAGCACATAATTGCCATTGAAAGGCAGTGTGCTGTTGTATTTGTGTTGTCTGAGCTTATCTCAGTGTGAAGATGATGATATGAAAATAATTCTGCTGTTCATGCTCCGCAACCAAAAAACACAACTATTACCCGATCTGCATTCAGATCAGCATGTTTCCCCTTGATGCTAAAATAGTTGGAATTAACTCGTATCATCAGACACTAATGGCTCACAGGATGTTGGTATTTGCAGTTGCAGCAGTGTACGCTCATAGGTAATTCTGAAAACCATCTGTCTGAGGTGCTTTACATTATTCACTAGCTGTGCGCGGGCTCCTCTATGTGTGTCTCGGCCAGCCAGTTCTTGTCCACTCATTGCTGAAACATCTGTGTGGATGGTGTCTTCAGTTTTGTTTTGTTTTTTTTTTTTTGGTGATGAATCACCAAATTCAGGCCGCGATTTTGTAGCCCAGGTGTCAGGTGATGCAGACATGGTGATAAAATGTTCAGCACATGTGCAGCTGCACAAAACAGGCTGACATCAAGATGTAGAACACTTCCTCCTCCTTGTACAACTCCAGCCTCCCATCCGACTTTGTCATGTTCCTCTTCTTTTCTGCTCCACCTCCCTCTCTCTTCCAAATTGTTCTCCCGGTCCAAGTTTCTGTCCTGCTCGCTCTCTTATCTGTCCTCCTTTACCTTTATCCTAATGGATTTTACCACCTGAGGTCTTACTTCCCAAAACTTAATGACAGGCCCCTCCTTCTCTGTAAATGTAACAAAACGACTACCGTGCATTATTCCTCAACACAATAGCTCCCCCTGCTGACCTGCAGAATAACACCTCAGACAGGACAGGTTAGATGCAGAGAATTTGTTTTGACTCAACCTTTCGTGCCTCATTTCTGTATTTACAGGGATGAGTGAAACATTTCTGCTTCTGAGCAGATTTTCACAGATAAACTAAGAGACGAGACATTTAATTTGGGCTGATTGTTCTAATATTATTGTCATACTCTAAGTGTTATTAGTGTTCTGCAGAGATCTGTGCTTGATTTGTTTGAAAAAAAACCAAAACAAAACAAATAACAGCATCTCAAAAGAAGAGAGAAGTAGAAAAGAAGTAGAAGAAGGTAACACATAAAAATAAGACACTATCATTCAGTCTTAAGGCAGTGGAGCAGCATTTATGGGTTTGTGGTTATGAAGCTTAAATATGAAGTTGAATCTGATAATGACAGCAGCACATTGAGACGTGCACTGTGGTGGTCTGTTTATCTTACAATGCATGCTTTGTATCTATTCATGACTTGCAAGTCTGCTTAATTTTGCCAACCTTCTCAGAAATAAATACACTCAATAAAACTTTAACCAATTTTATTTTATTTTTCACTTGAGAGTAGGAAATGTTGTATCTTAATTAATTCTTCATAATCAGTATCTACAGAGAAAATTCAAACGTTGCCATTTTTACAAGTGAATTGTTTACTTTAACATGAATTAGACTTCAGATTTCATACTGATTTAATGAAATGTAAGGTGCTATTTGGCATTGTGTGATTTCTTGCTCATAATCCTGGCTCAGAGTGTTGGAGTTGCATTTGATTACAGCAAGGTCAAGAGCAGATTTATTTTGATATTTTAAAAACCATCTGTCAAGAAGTTTCACAAGTATTCTGCTCGGGATCCTCCTGAAACAAAGTACTCATTGTCCTTCTCGTGTCCTTCCTGCAGCCATTTATGTCTCCGCGGTACCCAGGTGGCCCAAGGCCTTCCCTCCGTATGCCAAATCAGCCTCCTGGGAGCATCCCCGGGTCACAGCCTCTCTTGCCAAACAGCCTGGACCCCACCAGACCTCAAGGTATTGTCAAAACATGTGGTGTTATTTCAGAGAGGCTGCACTTCGCAGAGCAGTGTCACGGTGGCTTCTGAAAGAGAGCGTTTTCTCCTCATTTATGGGATTCTTATTGATCTAAACAGTGCTGCTGCTCTAACAAGCTGCACTCTGCGTGTTTCACCACAGGCCATCCAAACATGGGAGGCCCGATGAGAATGAATCCCCCTCGAGGGATGGGAGGCATGGGCCCACAGGTAGGTGCCGGCTTTATCACTCAAACAGTCATGCAGAATGAAGCATAAAGGAATGTGTTGGTAAAGTCACGGCAGTGGAAGGTGTCCTTCAGCAGCACCGGCCCACTGCACTCCCACTCTGCAGCTGCCACATGCACACATTTGGGGCTTGGACTCCCAGTTTATGAACAAACCCAGTATTTAGTTGCATGTCATTAAGAGCTGCCATAAAAGCAGCTGTAATGTCAAACACTGGCCTATAAACTGCATGCAGATTATTTTTCTTCTCCGCTGAAAAGACATTTTTTTGGTCTGTCATTCTCATAACTTTGCCTTTAAATGTCAGAAGCGCTCTGATGATTAGTTTGGCTCTGACCAAAGCTCACCCACTGCCAGCTCCAGTTTTACATTTTAAATCCTACTCGCCGACTCCCACCTAGGGAGGCAAACACAGGCGGAATACTCAGGCTGCTCTGACAAACCGTCACTGACACATTTTAACCAAAAACGGAGTAAATTTTGGCACCTCTGGTTTCTCTTTATCACTTTAATTTTTGTGTATGTGATTCAGTGTAACACATGAGATGCTTAAACAACAGCGTCCTTTTGAATTATTATTACCAGGCAGCTGCTTCTTTCTGCACCCAACTACCTCCCGCTCCAACATCACCTCACACCAAGGCACACACACACACGCGCACACCCTCCTCGTGCCCCTCTGCCCCTCTCTGTGCCACCCTGGCTCGGTGACTTTGGCAGCGAGCGCACCAGCAGCTGGTGTGGCATCTGCTCGACAAGTGTAATCGTCTGCTGAACAAAACTCTTCCTCTGAGTGGAGCTGCTCTCTGGCCTGCCCCCATAGTCTCTCTCTCTTTATATCTGTCTCATTCACACACATATACGTACACAAGTCAAGTACACACACGCGTAGCGCCAGCCAAACCCGCCTGCTGTGCGGCCGTGAAAACATGCATGCAAACATACAGAGGGGAGCATGGACACACAGAGACACTTAACACACAGGCAGACACAACACACTCACATACAGCTGTCCACTTTCACACACAGCTCATACATCACGTCATTAAACAGTAGTTAGCAGGAGACACGATCGTCACTGACCTTCATTAAGATCCAAACCTTTAGATGGAGCTGGTGTGAGACGACGTGCTGACTCTTTGCTCCTCTCTTTGTGCAGAACTACGGCGGCGGCATGAGGCCTCCTCCAAACTCCATGGGGCCGGGAATGCCAGGAATGAACATGTGAGTAGATTTTAAAAACAGGTTTTGAAATGTTCGTGGATTCTGCTGCCAGAGAGAAGCCTGTTTTTTTTTTGTTTGTTTGTTTTGTTTTGTTTTTTCAACAAATTAGGTCTTATTTTACCTTTGTTGCGAGTGGTTATGGAAAAAGGAACGTGTTCTGCAGAATCAAATTTGTTTTGTATTTATAAGAGACAGATAACTTAATAGCTGCAGCAGTTGATTATGTTCTCTCTTCCAAATATTGTCATTTTGAGCAAATTTGACCTCAGATCTATTGTGTGGGTGAGAAATAAGTTTTAGTGTCACTCGCAGCTTGAAAATATTTCCTTAAGTGAAACCATAACGAGTCACATTAACTTTATCATGTCTTCACATCCATGACGATGCAAACACAATCCAGGTTTACATATGAAACTTCATGGATAGATCATTATAGAGGGAATTTCTGCAGTGTTATTCTCTTTGAATGTGCGTTCTTAGCAGTTCAAGTGTTATGTTACCACTAGGGCGTGACCGATATGTCACTTTGCCGATATAAACCATCGGCCGATCAGTATTGATATCAGTGTTTATGTTCTCCATAATGTTTTGATATTCAAATTGTTTTTTAAAGCTGAAAAAATGCTTGAAATACTAATTTGAAATGGTGTTGTTATATTCTTTGTCCAGCAGAGGGCAGTCTGTTAATTAAAAACTAATTAGTGGAGGATTTCCTCTTCGGTGCACCGACGTTTGAAATAAATTTTGTTAAAATGTCAGATATTCTGCCTCCATTACAAATCTTTGTCACAAATGTTTAATAGTTATGTTAATTATGCACATTATAAAATGAATTATGTTTATGTAATATCAGCTGGTGTATCAGATATTAGAATTTTCTTGTTCTCTAATATTAGCATTGGCTCAGCCCCAGAAATCCCATATCAGCCAGGCCATGTTATGACACTTAAAATCTACATTTTATCGTGCAAATTTACCAAGAATTCTGGATCTTTGTTCTGCTCCAGCAATCTTCTTTTAAATTTCTGAGTCTCTCTCTCTGTTTGCTTCCTCAGGGGTCCCGGTGGAAGAGGTCCATGGCCGAACCCCAACACCAACTCAGTGAGTCATACTCTCTTATGTCTTTATCTCCTACATGACTGAGTGTGTTTACACTGAATGTGTCTCATGTTTTGTTTCACCCCTGGTCTATTCTCTCTGCAGATAGCTTATTCATCTTCATCTCCAGGCAACTATGTGGTAAGTGTCCCGTCATGGACTCATGTTCGTCCACGGGCCATAAATTACCTGCCGTGCAGTGATATCTAACAGGCACGCTGCCATCTCGATGCACTCAGCACTCATTTCTCTTCCCTCTCTCTTGTTTCTTCACCCCTCAGGGCCCTCCAGGGGGAGGCGGCCCACCAGGAACTCCCATCATGCCTAGCCCCGGAGGTGAGTTATACACTTCAGTTACCCTTCTGATTTCTACTTTTATCCGGTGTTCACTGAACAAGGGCTCCGTCTAAGATGCATCAAACCTGTTGTCAGTCTGATACACAGCTTTTGTTTGGAAGAGACAGGGAGTGATAGAAGTAGTTTTGTTTTTGTAAACCGCTGAAGAATGGTAAAATGTAAGACTGAGCCAAAGTTAGTTTTATATGATGCACAGTAAAACTAGAAGGGCACTCGGAGAGCTAAGATCTCCACTAAGGGAAATAGTCCAGTTTTCCATGAGATGTAAATTTGGGAGTGCAACCACTATGGAAATCTGGATATACTTCCAGAACTATTAAAACAATGCTAAAGGTCCTATAGACCAATTATATGTCAGTGAACATTATGGATAGGCCTGCATTTGGTGGCAGATAGACGAAAGAGAAGAAGGTGGCGATTGATCTACTGTTGCGTTATATGGTTCGGTTTTAGTTTCAAGTTTTCCACATGTTATGACAGACTGGCTGGCTGAACGCTAACTTACCTGATATGAAATAAGCACTGCAAAGTCAAGCATTTTGAATTGGTTCTCATTCCAATCATCTGTTACTGGGGCTTTCATACAAAGATGCCTGCAGTGAGCATGAAACAGAGTTTATCTGACGATATTCTGTAAAATTTAAGGTCTTTGTTAACAGATTTACGATCTGG
>JAQFJA010000021.1:20419127-20435234 GCA_029874485.1 Naso brachycentron
TTTCCAGCTTTGGGCAGTAATGCATTTCTTAGTAATGTATTACTGTAATTTTACTACTTTTCCCAGTAACTAGTAAAGTAAGGGATTACAATTGCTAAAACAGGAATTATATTCCAGTTACTTATGCAAGTAACTCAGTAGTTACTGCATTACTAGAGAGGGCCACCTACATGCTGACAGAGGCGGCCCTCCTGATCTTTGACAACATCTGTCCTCAGATCTCTTATGAAAGTATTATAAAGTGGATGAAGTTTTGGGAGCTGGCAAAACAGGTTGTGTGTCACTTTTTTAGTAAGTTAGTTGGGTTGCAAAAGTAATGTAGTAAGTAACTAGTAATGTAACTACTTAGATTTGATGCAAAGTAATAAGTAAAGTACATGTACTACTTTTATAAGGAGTAATCAGTAATAAGTAAGTTATTGTTCTTTCAGAGTAACTTGACCAACACTGATGGTTTCCAGAAAGAGATGTAAAATTTTGTTCCTTATTCCTTTTAATTGTTGAACACGGATAACACATTTTGAGCCATGGTGAAGGCTGGAATCAGAATTGATACTTTGAAATTAGCAATGTCGAACACCTTTCTTTATCTGTATTTGAACGAAGCCAAAATTATATATCTATTGTACACATGTGCATTTATTTTGTATGTGTGAGTACGTATAGTAACTGTATTTGTGTGCAGCTATATATTGACAAGTATGTCTGATACACCACTAATGCAGTGATTTTTTTTGATAATTTTCTTTCTTGTCCTCTTTTCATTTCTCGAGAGTATTTTTTTCAGTTGATGCAGATGCACTGACTGTGTCCCTTAAGCTTTATTAATTAAAAAAAAAAGAACACATTCATCACTCATCTTTTCAGAATCAAACATATACATACAACTCTGTGAGTTTGCTTGCTTATCAGCAGCACCTAGTCTCAAAGTGCACAGAGAGACTGCTGTGTACTCTAGATGTAGTTTACAGTAAAGTAAACTAGAGGCGACCCCCCCTTTTGCTAACGATAAACAATGGGAGTGTCTGGTTTCATCCTAACGATGAGCCATTTTCTTTGGAAACTGTTTTCTGCCATCATGAGTAAAATATTGTATGCACGTCATGGTTGCAGCACTCACGTTTGTCAAACATGAGCCATTTGGTGTGGAGGAGCCTCTTTCATCCTCTTCGATGTGAGTCAGTGAGTCAACTGAGTCACTCCTCGGGGCCTCGCCTTTCAGTCAGCTCGTCTGCCCCTTAATCTTCTCTGGATTTACACACTCTACCAATCTCCTCTGTGTTCCTGCAAGAACATGAGTGACTACTGTAATAAGATTTCAGCAGCTGCAGATACACGTTTTTTTCAACATCGTGGCACAGCGCAGCTTTTATCACTTTTCAGCTGTGACATTGTGTTTTATGTTCTTATATGATATGAGTTATGTGATCTTCCTCACTGAATCACGTATCACGATACGTGGGTCATGATACGATACAGATATCACGAAAATAGTTATTGCGATACATTGCCGTATCAGTTTCTTTTAGCACAGCCTTACTGTTCACTGTCATAAAGATCTTCTCTAGCGGGAGCATTTGTCTTGGAAGAGACTGAAAGAAACACGCCTCTTATTTGTGCAATACCAGTTCAGCCATGAACACAAAATATTGAAAATTTATAAAGTAAAATATCCTCCTGCTTCCAGCCATTGACAGTAAAAAAGAGAACAACACAATCGAAAAACAAACTGTCTTTTTCGGCCTGTGTGTCGTTAAGCGTTTCATAGTGTTTCCACTGACTGAGCAAAATGGGCAAAGACAACGTAAAAGACAGGACAGTAATCCTCAGTCTCCGAGTCCTCATAAAATGTGAGGCGTCAGTATTAAAGTTGGACTGCTTCATAAACAGTTAAAAGTTCCTCACAGGGACTTAAACATATGTTCTTACCTGGAGGCAGGTCAGCTCATCACAAAGGTCTCAGACCATTTTTTGTGATGTGGTTGAAATTGTTTTTGCTTCTTTTTTCCACCTCTGGGGCCAAAAATTATCCACCTCACCTTTTGCCATGGTGGCATGATAATGCCTCGTAAACAATGTCTTTGGTGTAAGAGGTTTTCATGCTGCTTTACTGTCAGTACTGGAAAAAATACTGATAATAAAAGCAAAAATATCCTAAAAATCATCTGTTTTTTCAAATTACTACTGCCATTGATTATCTCAACGGCCAAGGCAGGGTGTGTTGTGTATGTTATATAGGAGCGTTACTGATAGCTGAGAGCACAGGAGGGCACATAAAGGACATTGTATTTATTTATAGTTGGCCACCTGCAGCCTTCACACGTGTTTAGATCTTTGGTAAACAGAGAAGAGCTGCCCACAGTCAAACCACATGCAGTGAGTCACAGACTGAGCCTCTCATCCAGGTTAGGTCACTGGGAATGAGCTGCTTGCTGGTCAAGAACTGGGTACTACTGTAATTGGTAACCTCAGATATCTTTTGTTACCCCGGCTCAGTGTGATGCACAGTCCTCGGCTGTCACAGCACTTGAATTCATGCTCAGGAAAGCAGAGCTGAGCAGGGGGTCGGCTGCCAGTGTCGTCTGGAAAAACAAAACCCTCAACCTGCTTTTACTTTTAGTCTAAAAGTTCTTTAACTGGAGCTTTTCTCTACAGGACTTTTTAAATTAATTCACTCTTCAGCACACATTGTAAAGCTATTCTGAGGTGGAATCACGTAGACGTGAGTGGCAAGTCGAGGTTTTAGTGTCATCCTGTGCTCTCTCTATTCTTTCTTTCGCATTTCTCTGTAAGAACATAAATGACACCTGCATTTTAAAATGTTCCTAACGTACCATTTTCATCCAGTGCCTAGCTGCAGTCGTGCAAGATGCATTTCAAAGCACAAGTGCTGCTTCTACACCCTAGCTGTCAATTGTCAATGTATTTTTTCCATTTAAACAAATTGTCCAGCAGCCTGCCGATGATTAGAGGTTTGCAGAGGTTCAGAGCACTACTTCAGTTGTTAACCCCACTTCCTATATAGTCTACTACAAGTAACACCTGTAGCGTGGGGGGAAGGTAATTTTGTGGGTGGAAGAGGATGTGCATAACTGTGTTAAAGGCCAGAGACAACAGAAATACCTTTCATAGTTCTTCTGTTATAGTAATTTACCTGCAGTTTTTCCAGTCACACGTCGGGACACAATTAGGAATCATTTTGCATTGCGCAGACTATCCATGTAGAAATGTGCTGGAAGAAGACGAGGCAACAGATTTCAAATGCATTTTGTGAGGTTTTCAGTGTTTTTAAAGCCAGTAATAAAATGCTCTAGGCTGATTCACAGCTTTTCCAAGTGTGGGCCAGATTTTCCAGTTTTACAGCACTGCTAGTTGTACGTGGGACTGAATACATTAAAGATAAATGAGCAGTTTACAAAAAGGGTGTGGAGTGCAATTAGTCATGTTTTATCTTATTGCTTGTCTGAAAAATATCTTACTAATGCTGGTAATATACAGACCCAAAGACGAAAGGAGAAAACACACAATTCTGAAGTTTTTCTTAATTATTAAAAGCTCAGAGGCCTTATTCTGATACCATGTTGACTTTTCATGTTGATTTAATTTGTTCATATTTTTCTTATTTTTATCTCCAACAGAAAATTTCAATACCACGGTCAGAAAATTCCAGTGAACTGCACACCTTTACTTTCTACCTGTCAAACGTGGGCAGAGATAACCCCCAGGGCAGCTTCGACTGCATCCAGCAGTACATCACCAGGTGCGCCAACACCATCTTATTTTCTGCCAAATCCTCATCACAGTGGGGGGGGGGAATCAAAAGAGAGCCGGAAAGTCAGGAAAGAATGGGATTTGATGAGCACTGAGTCCTACTGTGGGAACCCACAGTTGGATGGAAATTGAAAAAATAATAGTTGGACCCTCTGGGTGTTTAATAGATCTCATCTGAGCAAGAATGCACAGAGAAAGGATGGGTTATTGCAAACAGTCAGATATTAGGTTAATGCTGAGATTTAACTTGGATTTCTGGATTTATGTTGAGTATTTTAAGATAGCATCCTCTTAAAATTAATGATATTGGTCTGTTTCCTGTTTATCTCTCTCTCTCTTTCTCTCAGTTTCCATCCCTGTCTTCCTCTCTCACGTCTCCTCTTTGTTTTGGCAGTGAAGGGAGCATTCAGCTGGATTGTTTGGGTGGGATCCAGGACAAGATTACAGTATGTGCCACAGATGATTCCTACCAGAAGGCCAGGGAAAGCATGGCCCAGGTCGAGGAGGAGACTCGCAGTAGGAGTGCCATTGTGATCAAGCCCGGGGGGAGATATGTAGGTGAGGAGGCTTCGCACAGACAGAAGCACCACCAACATGAAGCGGTGGTCAGTTAGAACAGTGTTTCCCAAAGTGGAGGTGGGGACCCCCAGGGGGGTTGCAAGATGCTTTCCAAAAAGAAAAAAAAATTTAATGAATTAAAATTGCAAATTGTACTTATTATTTCTACAAATTCTGGTTGTTTTTTCTCATATTCTTTCTTAAATCACTTTAAAATAATATTATGGCTGTTAGGTTGTTGTCTTTTGTGTCGTGTTAATGTTTGCATATGCTTAATAGTGCGTGTGCGCGGCTGTGCACAATGCTGAGTGCCACCACCTGGGTTGGTGGGGGTCCAAAGTCTCTGTCATGTTATTTTGGGAGTTGCAAGCTGAAAAGTTTTAAGGTCTTTTCTCACTGCTGTGCGGTAACCACCCTGAAAACTGCCTTAATGCTGGAGGAATCCCCCGGAAAGCCGGCGTTTTTCAAAGTGGCTGCAGCCGCTGTGGTCCAAGGCAGCAATGACTGGGAGGTGCTTTGGTGAAAGACTTAGCGTTGGGACAGCAGTGCATACAAGGCACAAGTAACCAACAGTTTCTACATGTTCGGGTTATTTATCTGTTTGATAGAAATGCTGTTCCACTTAAAGATTTTCCTTTGATTCCTTGTACGACAGTAGAGCTGTGTTGTGCAGCTAGGACAACAACCTCCATGTTTTCTTTTAGATCCACAATGCCTGCTGTCCGGTCTGTGCAGCAGTGCTGTGTCCAGTGTTGCAGACCAAGTAGAAAAAAAATAACCATCGAACTCCAGCTTTCATCCTGCTGCTTTGCTAGCGATGAGAAAGACAAGAGGGCATGGCTGTAGTTGATAAAGTGCATTAAAACAAATGAAGAAAAAATTTTGTCTGTAGCGAGTGACTGCTAAAGTTAGCTAGCACCCACTCGCTAAAGACCTGAGGTACACTTTGCTTGAGCCCTGCCACCAGAAGTTCAACACGGTGAATTCTATGCAGCAGGTCAAAATCTGTGCGCATTTACGTGGGCGGCAATCGCTTCTTGGTCCTATCACCGTGGTTGAAACCGCCTCCCCTCTGCCGCCCTTCCCTCATTGAAATGAGTTGAGGCAGCAAGTAGCCACACGGCGGTGTGAAAAGACCTTTAGACATATTTTCTGTCACAGTCCCATATTTAAAAACTCAGCTTTTGGTTGATTGGAAAGAGAAATTTCCCGTGAAACACCATGAATTGTTGGAAGTTAACAAGTGTGAAGGAACTGGACGAATTTCTGTACCCTGCGAACGTCCAAATGGCCCGTGTGTTTGTGTAGCCTTTCTCCACTGGTGAATGGGTTCACATCGCACCAGACAGGTTGTTTGGGTCTGGGACTGAATGGCAGAGGGCCAGCCTGCTGCCTGCATGCCTCATCTGTAACTAGGACTTTATTGAATTTGATGGCGATTGCTTCCTCAGTGGCCAAACATGAAGTGCCCCATGCACACTGATCCTCTTCTCCCCGTAACCCTATAAATGTAATTTAAACATGCAGAGGCAGAAATGTCCCCGAGCATAAAACATCAACTGTCTGACCTCTTGTTTTGGTCTCTGACCCAAACTATAAAACACATTATGCTACAGTCGCAGTAGAAAACCACGGCAGGCGCTGCCTCAGAGTCTGAATAGAAATAAATCCAGTCCATTCACTGTTCAGCAGTGAGTCATTAAATGTTTAATCCAAGTGTTCTGTGAAGCCAAAGAGTGTTTCTGTCTCTGTAGGAGGCAACACGGATTTCATTTGATTCTCAGCTGTTTTCAGTTACTGAGTTAACAGTTGTTGAAAGTTTAAAAAAAAAAAAAAAAAGCCTTTCATTCAGAGATTAAAGCTATTTTATTTTGTCCTTAAAGGGGCATACCAGTGTTGCTACATGTCATTGTCCTTTGTCAACTTCGGCCACATCAATTCCATTTTCCCCACGCATTTTTTTCAAAATAGCTTTGTTTATGAGATATCGTGCTTAATGATGAAACGTTACAGAAAGTACCTGAAAATATGTGACGTTAATTAAAAAGAACGTCTGTTTTAAAATCTTTCTTCATGCTAATATTTGAGCTAGGAAGGCAGCACTTGTAAGGAACTATATTTCAGGCGCAATAACTTTCGTCTCAACTGCTCACAGCTCCCCTCTCTCCCTCGCGCAGCTATTTTTGACCAATTAAACGCAGACGTTCTCTTTAGAAGGGTGAATTACCTATACCTAGCAACTTTCATGTGTCTTATAGTGTTTCTAAACCCTGTTTCAACATGAATGGGGTTTGAAATTGCAGTCTGAGATCTACTAAAGTATACACATGGTCAAATTTTAACATTTTTAGAAGACAGGTGTGATCTCTGCTATGGTGAGAAGTTAAAAATAGACTTCAAAAAAATACAAGCAAGAGCCGGCTCCCAAACAGAAAGTCAGTTGATAAATTTCTTTTCCCACAATACTTTTGTCGGGACTGAATTCCTCCTGAAAATAAAATTCTTAAAAATTTGACGTAAACCGAACAGTTTTTTCTTTAGAATGATTATAAATCACCACTGCATAAACAATCCCAGAAGTACAAATCTACAAAAAAAAAAAAAAAAAAGAAGAAAGGTTGGCAAGTTAAATTTAATTGTGGATATCAAATTGAAAATTTAGGCAGTTGACTAAATCTTTCATTACTTGTGTAACTCCTCCACCCCTCAGGGAAGAAGGTTCAGATCCGGAAACCAGCCCCTGCCCTCTCGGACATCGCCCCGTTACGTAGGACATCCCGGCCTGTCATCATCTCTAGCAGCACGCTGAAGAAGAGCACGGCTCAGCACAGGCCGCTCCGGGAGCGCCTCATACACCTGCTGGCCCTCAAGCCTTACAAGAAGCCTGAGCTGATCCTGAGGCTGCAGAAAGATGGCCTCCTGCCATCAGACAAGGACTCCTTGGACAGCCACCTGCAACAGGTTACACAGAGACACATTTACTGCCTCACTATTTTCCCCTGGAATCATTTAGTGTGGGACTATCATTTCTGATTATCTTCAACCTTTAGCTGGGCTAGTAGCCTCACCTGTGCTTCTTTCCTCATTTCCAGGTGGCGAACCTAAATGCAAGAGACAACACCTTCACATTGAAGGACTTTTTGTATAAGGAAATTCAGAAGGACTGGCCCGGCTACACGGAAGGAGACCAGCAGCTTCTCAAGAGAATCCTGTTCAGGTATGTCACAGATGGATTTCATTTTCACTAAAAGCAAAATGTCATCCTGTTCTGATAGTGATTCTTATCAGCAATGAGTTTAGAGCAGCTGAATGGTTCTTTAAAGATATGGAGAACGTGCATGTAAATTTACATATATTTTTAGATCGGTGTAATGTGCATGTCTTGTTATCTTCATGCTTTCAATCGTTTTTTTTTACTAATCACTGTTGTTGTTAGGAGTCAGTGTGAGGGAAGTTAACTTTGCAATATTTGTATATATTATATTTGTATATATTTGATAATGCTTGCAGAGGTCTTTTGTGACATAGCAAACAGGCAGCCTGAGATCCTTTAGAGCAGAGTTTGAAAAAATAAGTTCCTTATTCACCTGGTGGCATGTGAATTGGGTGGCCGGTATCGGCAAATCACCAAGTAATAGTCTGTCTTCTGAATTTGTACAGTGAATAAAAGATACTAGAAGATAATGTTGAATTTCACAAAATTTATTTATTAAATAAATGAAGCCTACTTTTAGTTTTCTGCCTTGGTGTTTGAGTATAAATATTTGACTGTCGGAGAGCTGTGTCATCATCAGAGTCCATTGTGGTTCACGTTCCCACGGCAACATTGCTGTCTATTTTTTATTCCTTTGCTTTTCCCCGTTGATCCAACATTGTTGTGACTCGCTCTAAAACGCAGCTGGTGGGTGTTTTGACGGACGACAGAGCACGAAGCAAACGCGCAGTGGGGCCGTTCCAGATCGCACACGCAACCTTAATCATGTTAGCGCATGGATGTAGCATTAATGAGACGTCCCACTTCCGCCAGAACAAACAAGTGAGCGTCACATAGTTTACCTTAATGTAATGAATCGCCAAGAGACACTCTAATATGGAGAGGACAGGATAGGGTACTGGGAGCTTGTGGGAGGTCTTGGTACGCCGTAAAAAGTCCCGGTACACCAGGGGGTAAAATCTAGAAGTGGGGGTACTGCTTACCGGCCCACTTAAAGCCCTGCCCTTAGCTTATGGACAGCAATAGTTAATACTGCATCACATTTGTGTACATAAGCTTTGGTTTATATCTTAAAGTTACATAAAATTTTCCATTTACTCTTCTCAGGTTACACCTCAAGGTGCATGGAGAGTATGTATTTGTGACACTGTACCTTGTTTTGTTGTTTTGTGTTGACTCTGTGGCAATCAGAGTAAAGCCGCAGGGTGTGATGGCTGTGGTATGTCAGACTTAAAGAGCTGCCAACATCTGTAGAGAGATGTTTTTCTACAGAGGAATGTGTGCAAATCTTTGCCTTTACTCTCTTAGTGATAAATGATCAGAATGTGTAAGATCTCATATTGACTTTTTGCACTCAAAACAAGGGATTATGGATCTGAAAAACGTGCATAAAATCCACTTTTTTGTATTTGTCGATGCGGCAGGTGTGTCTTGTTTGTCCCCAGGAAGATTTTTTTTTCTGTCTGCTCCACTGAATTTTGTCTAAGTGTTGTATTTGTTGACAGCATGAGCCGCTGGCCTCCTTCCCAGTGGAAAAATTTGGTTTCTCAGGATCTGGGACACTAAGGAAAAGCAAGCTCCCAGCTAGCTATATATAGACCATACAGCACTGCTCGGTCCTCAGTGTGTTTACGTAGTGCACTCAAGAATAGCTCCTATTCATGATAAGCTCTCCTTTACCTGTGGTGCAATTCTAAAGGAAGCTAGTGTGTTAATACTGAGTGACCAAAAGGATGAAACTATATACAGTATAATGCAACAGTCTGCAAATCATAGCCTCTTAAAAAACTGAAATGTCCAGCTTTTGCTGAGGCTTCACAGTTTCATGGTATGTTTTGTGTTCTTTTGGGTATAATAATTGAGGTGTGTCTGAATTCTTACTGCAGCGGCGTGGGTTCAGTTCCAGCCAAGACCCTTTGCTGCATGTCATCCCCTCTCTCTTTCCTGGTTTCCTGTCTCTCCCCAGCTGTCACTATGTAAATAAAGCAAAAATAACAAAAATATTTATTTAAAGAAATGTGGTTCTAGGAGTGTCAGCAACTAAGAATTCATATAGTCAGATGAAGTTTTAATTGTTGTGGACTGTTGAATCATGTTTTATATTCTCTTTAGTGACGTTGATTTATCTACTCACTGCATGTGTATGCAAAAAAAATAATCCACCTGCCACTCACCCAGCCGCTTATTATATACTCCATTTTGGGGACTCGTGCCAGCATGGACATTTTATTCCACTTCTACAGCTTCTGTATACAGCTCTGTTGCTCTTTTAAATGAGGTCAAGTAGCACCAGCTCTGCAGTTAATTTCTTCAGTACGTATTGATGTAAGAGCAGGCTGCTTTTTGTCATTTTAAACATTTTCATGTGCAGTAATGATACATTTTAACAACGATACGATGTGTAGTATGACACGTGGTTGGCAATTCGATGAATGCGATGGTTGGCGATTTAACAAGAATGATATGGGCTCATTTAGGGCAATACGATTCAATTACTAGAAATTGATATAACTTTTTTTTTTTTTTGCAAAAAAAAAAGAAAGAGGAAGTGAAAATGCATATTTCTATGCAGTGGTAGAGGAGGGAAAACACTAAAAAAGCACAAAACACTCAGCTACTTTAACATTCAGTGCAAGGCCTCTATTTAATCTGGGCCACAAACGCCAACTGAAAGTCTCTCGTTCTCCTGATGCTTTCCTGCCATGATCTGCCATTATCTACATGGCTAGCACAATACGCATTACCAGAATGTTTGAGAATGAAAAAGAGTAACGTTTACCACTATTTACCATTGTAACTGTGAAAAATACACATCCACATAATTATGTTTGACGTGCTAAATACAATGCACTAATTCTTATTATCGATACAATTGATATTTGCTTTGAAAAACGATTTTGGATCAATACAAGTCACACTAGAAGGACAATTTATTGTTTACCTATCGATGTAGTTGGATCATAGGAATATAAATCAGTTCATCCATACATCATGTATTGCTGCACCCCTAGCAGCAATGTCACCGCAGCAAATAGCAGCACAAACTAAGAGTCAAAACTCTGACAAGAAGGAGAAAACTCTCCGAAGAAAATGGAATCAACAGCTTTATGAAGTACAGCATTTAAACAGCTTTGATGAGGCTAAGGATTTATCAGGACAACAGTTAGATTCTGACCGAACCTGCAGGCATGCTGGGAGATTAAGTGATCAATTAGCTGCTTTGCTTTGTTTGTAAAAACAGCATCTCTCTTACTGAGGAGAGACACTTGTTTCTGCTGCGGGTATTAAATAAACTCAAATTATTATTTACTCAAATTTTTATTGACATAGGCTGATGATTATACTGAAATAGTCTCTACATACTGATTTGTTGAGAGAAGCCACACAATTCAATGTAAAATCAGACATTCAGCCCCATATTGCCTGAATAGAATGATCCCTCGTTTCATTACTGTATTTTTGCGTCGCTGCAACAATTTAGCTTTGAGGTTGGCCGTCAAATCAGGCACCTTAGCTTAAAGTATCAAAAAGACTATTTGGGTTCACCATATTTTGGGTCACGTCTTCTACCTAAACTACACTGAGAGCAAAAACACAGTATAACTAATTTACAAAATAAACCACAGTCTTTCTTACACAGTTTATTTACAGTTTTTAAGAAAAGTTTTGTTTTGCTTGTGTGTTGCGTGTGCCTCTTTTTACTGTACTTTGAGCTATGTGTCAGCTGACTTAAAAACCAGACCTCCCACCTAACACCACCTCCCTCTCTGCAGCTCCTCCAGAGCTTTGAGCTAATGCAGTCAGTCACGCAGGAGTAGCACAGTAACATGATTGGAACGCACATGATGCAACAGTGTTCCAGCACATGCTGATCTGTGTGTGAGGTGGCAGCGGTCCAAAGTTCAACCATATCGGCCGGCCTGCTGTTTCACTCGTAGCTCCTGCCTGTGTATCTGACTGTCTGTCCGGCACGCACACAAACACACACCCTGATTGAGCAGGGTGGGGCTTTGACAGGGCTTAGTGTATCAAACTGACTCCCTCTGATAAAGTCATCAGCTGTGGTAGCAGCATCTCTGCATGTGCAAAGTGTTCTTTACATTTCAGATTACAACGTTGCTTAAGTGCTGTTTATCTTAGTTGGCTCACTGTTTATTGGCACGGCACTTTTGTTTTGACACTTATGCTGCGTGACAGATTCATCTGGTGAGGTCAGAATTCAGTGCATGATAATAAATCAAAGGCTCTGTTCACACCTGGCACTAAGAGGGTTCTTGGCTGTTGTGATCACAAGCAGACAATGCTAAATACAGGTGGGAGCAATGCATACTGTTACTAGTCTGAGAAATCAGTTGGAATACATCCCAGATCACATTCAGTGACCTTATATTCAGCTTTGTGGTGTACATATTGTCTTGTAAACCTCCCATTTATACTCAAAGTAAGCTGCACTAACTTTCTTCAGTCACTGTAGAGTGTCGTGGCACTTACTCACTTGTCTTGAACTTGCTGCAAGAATTGCTCAATCATTAAATAAACATGTAGCAATATGAGATTATACTTAGTTTTCTGTAGAGAGAGCAGAATTGTGTATTTTAAAAAAACACTGAAGGCTTGTATATAGATTTAATGATTGAACTTTTGCCTTGTCCATTTTTTAAAATGAAGTGTGTGGTTATGATAAAATGCTGCTCTGTTAAGTAGGCCCTCCTTAGCTCTGTTGTCATAGCTACCCACTCAGCATTTCAATGAAGTTGTTATAACTTGGTGACGCTTAACTTAAAACATGCTTTTATAATGCATTATTAACATACTTAGAGTGCGTTATAATGCACCTATAGCGATGTATAATCATAGTTATAAGCAGGGTTAGGGTTAACCCTAACCATAACACACCTATAATGCATGGTAAATGTGTTCATAATTTGTTATAATGCATTATAGAGACAGGCTTCATAGAGAGTGTTACCAGATCTATAGAATTAGACACTGTGGAAAAGACTGGTGCTTAGTTTGCATTTTTGCAGGAGTGTTTTTTAAGCTCTCAGGGCAAAAATGGATGCAAAGAAATGGAACAAACTGCATGATGGGTGCAGCCTTTGGTATGTTGTCCTCAGGCAGCTGATAAAACAAGTTAGCAGCACTTCAACTGGATGAACAATCGAATCAACCGAAGCCTCTTATGTTGCCGCGTCAGTGCTAAATGAAGTGCTTTGTCACATCAACCAGTAGTTGAATAGATGAAGTGGTTTTCCTGCGGTGCTGGTTCACAGTTTACGGTAAATTTCTGCAGAAATGATTTTTAAGCTTTCCTCTGTGTATGTGTGTGTTCACTCTTCCAGGAAACAGAACAGCTCCGCCCCTCCACCGGAGAGCCCGCCCAAAGAGCTGGCCAGCAACTCACCATCTCAAGTGAGCTCCCTGTTCCCTCCTCCACCTGTCGCTCACTGCCTCACACTTCTCAATCGCTGGGCTGCCAATATGTCAGTTACTTTGGCGAGCGATTGATGATATTCCCATGATATTTCAGATTTGTTAAAGATTAACCGTAACCCTGTGTGACTGGCTGGTTTGGTCTTGAGCACACGACAGTGCAGTTAGTTCATCATTTTTCGTTTCTAGGCTGAATTTTGAGACTCTCAAACTGCTGAATGTTAATTCAGTTGAGTGTAAATACACTCCGCAGAGCTAATCTTTAACCAGAGCTTGTTTGCCTGCAGCCTTTCCAGCTGATCCAGGTGAAATGGTTGGGGAACTGAACCAAAGCTGTGTATTGGATTTCCACATTCCTACCAGTTTACCAAACACGACAGCCTGCTAACTGTGTTGTCCCTGCAGTCAGCTGGTTTCTGTAGTTCCTCAGTGAGAGTTTTTGTCAGAATTATCTGGCTCCTTCCAAACTCTCTCTCTCAGTCTCCTCAGTGAATAGGAAAGTGCTTGTACTCTCCGTGTTTTCTGAACTGGTTCCAGTTGACCAGTACTATTTACTAATAGTTGAAATTAGTTTTTTTTAGAACATCTGAACAGCTATACAGTGTTAGTATGAGTATTAAAAGTTTGTTATAAAACCAAATAGCTCCCATGATCCACTTCATTTCCTTAAACTCTTCTATCCTCTTTGAATAATTCATATTTTCCATATTCCATGTCCTGCTGCTCTTATTTTAGGTCAGCCCCGACTCCTGAGTTAACCTATTGTTTACACTTCCATTAGGTAGAGGGAGGAGGAGCTGCTCTGCTATATTAATAGCTCCTTCCCCTCAGATTCCTCTCACCTCAGCTACCTGCTGCATGCCCCCTGCTCTCCGCTCTCTCCGTCAGTAAACACTGCACACAAACAGTAAACCGCACCAACGGCTCTTTTTTTAGATTCATAAGTCTAAAACGACAGCAAGATATCAGGTAAAGCTGTGTGTAAACCTCACATGGGTGAGTGATGGATCAGGAAAAGCTGCAAGGCAAACGGGGTCAGACTATGTCCACACAACATAACTTCTGTCCCGGCCCAGTCATTTTCACAAACTTTGGATTCATGCTGGAATGCAGCACCAAAATGTAAAACTGTCCCATTGTTATCTTTTGATTTGAAGAAAAACTAATTGTGCATCACTAGTAATGTGCGATATTATTGGCATGTTGTCAGTATCAGCTGATATTTGCTTTAAAATTAACAATCAGATATTGGCCAGCTTATATCCACCGATATGATAACCAATAAAATAACAGGCTGCTGTTTCCTTGATTAAACGTTTCCTTGAGTCGACGCCATGTTTTACATGTTACCTGTGCATAGATGTCATGTTTACTTACTTTGTCACTAGTGAAACAGAACAAATTTGCCCTGGTTAGGGTTATTGTTGTGATTTTCTCAAGGAAAGCATCATCCAGTTTTAAGTAGAAGAGACTTTATCTCTGCAATTAGGTGTAGAGAAAACATACATATATATGTATCAGTACTGATAAATGAGTTGTAAAATAGCAGCATATTAAATATTTTTTTAAAAATCCAATATTGTGCATCCTGATTCATTACATTCATCATCTGAAGTGGGACTGAGGATCTCAGTCCCACTTCAGATGATCACAAAACAAAACTGTAGCTGTCTGCCTGACAACAATACAGCTGCACTGTTCATCCCCTGTCATCATTTAGCAGCTTTTTGGTGGTAAAACAAACAAATTAGCATCGGTAGTGGATCAAAACAAAAAGGGAAATATTTTCCAAAATAGTTAGCGTGGGAAAAGTCCAAAGACCCTCACAGGCCCAAATGCCTTACTGGTTTTGTTGTTTCTGAACCCCCGAGTTCTCGTGTTGGGACAGCCAGCACACAGTGCCAGGGTCAGCCACTCCCAAAGACATCAGTGTGGGCTGGGCATCAAGGCCGGTCTGTAATGTAATCCCTGGTATTGTGAAAAGACAGCACAGTCATCATGGTCTGAGTGCTACTGAGAATACAGATCCTAGAATACTTTCTTTCTACTTTTGCGTCGCTTTCTCCATCTGTGTGCCTATAATGAACTTCTTCTCTGACACTTCCTTGTCCTCCCCAGCTCAGATCATTTTTCGTTGCTCTGACCTGAATTACAGTTTTCCTCTCACACTCTCTGAGGTGAATTGGATTTATTTTAACCCCTGTCTTATGTTCTGCTAATAAAAGTGATATTTTTTTCTCAGAAACGGCCAGCTGCTGACTTCATCGACCCACTTGCCAACAAAAAGCCTCGGATATCACATCTGGCCAGCAAGGCTGCAACCCCCCCAGTCAATGGCAAGCTCAGCTCCTCCAATGGGAGAGGAGAAGCAGGTGGAGCGCAGGCAGGAGTGTCGGTTTCTGTGTCAGATGGTGGCACCTCCAGCTCCCAGCAGCTACCTGTGCTTGACATCCCTCGTCCTTTCGAAGCACTGTCAGACGTCAGCAACGACTCCAGCCACAACGGGAGAGACTGTGACTCGCAGGAAGCGGCTGTGACCGAGAGGCTCAGCCAACCTCCTTCGCTATTCGCGGCCACAACCATGCCCTGTGCGGCCAACATCGGCACATCATCCCCTGGACACACTGTCCTGGAGGGCCCCCGTGGAAAGAGTCCTGTAACCTGCAACAACAAGTCGAAGAAGAAGTCAAAAAAACATAAAGACAAAGAGAAGAGCAAAGACAGGGAGAGGGCGCAAGAGAAGCAGGAGAAGAAGAGCCGTGAGGAGCGAGTGCCTGAGCCAAGCAGAGCCTGTGAGATGAGCCCAGGAAACCTCAAAAGCAACAGTATTCCACACAAAAGCACAGGTGAGATTACGTCTCTCACACACACACACACGTATCTTTCTTTTTTTCCTTTTGTACAAATTGTCTTATTTACTGATTTCAGTTTCACAGTTTGTACCAGATCAGAGATTTATGAATAAAAGTAGCGCTCCATATGTGGACACTAGTTAGTCATTGCTGTGAGTAGGTGCTGCATCATATGAGCAGTACGTGACTCACTGATTGAATGGAGACCCCTGCTGTTCAGCTTTTGCCTTAAATAACCTCAACCGCACTTGAGATTTAAGAGATGAATGATGTAAACGA
>JAQFJA010000021.1:20491782-20520503 GCA_029874485.1 Naso brachycentron
TTAATTGATAATGAAAATAATCGTTAGTTGCAGTCCCTGTTGTGAACATGGGGATTTCAAAGAATTCTATTAACTAAATGGACAAGTTGATTAAAGCCTTTTGCTTTGTGTTAGTTTTAATGCACAAGAGGCATTTAAGGTTTTATGTATCATAGTGATTGGCTGTATTTACATGATCTGATAATGGGATTTAGGAACAATCTGTGTTCAACAGTCTTCTTTAGTGCCTTGCAAAAACAGGCTATGGGTTGTACATGGCCTTTCATCGCACTCAACCAGAGTTATGGGAGTTAAAATGGTTCTTCGTTGGTTTTCACACATCTGCTCCACATATAGCACAGCAGTGACATTTGCGTAAGAGAGCATCTGTGAGTGTTGAAGCGTGTGTGCGTTGCTGTGGGAGCACTGCTGCTGTTAATGGGTCATATTCCCGATAAGAGCTGATAGGTTTACTCTCAATTCTGCAAATGTATGCAGCCACACACTCAGACATCTGCACAAGCAAGCCAGGCTAATAATTCTACAGAGCACTTTGACTTGCCTCTGAATTAAAATGCTGAACTCACTCACTGGACTCTTTTGTCCCTGTCATAAACTGGAGCAACACAGCTATTGCAGGACTGCAGTGGGCTAATGGTTAGACAAACAGCTTGAACCTTTGGCAGTCTTGACCTAAAAATCAGGTTGTCTCACAGAAACTTCGGGACAATAAATATCTGTTTAGTTAAGGAAGTACCATGTCTTTCTTCTAACAATTTTTCCTCATGGGGATGGGACGGTGATGAGCAGGTTCTTGACGTCTTTGTGCAATAGAAACAATTTGTCTCAAGGGGTGGTAGTGAATATTTGACGGAAATGTCTTACTAGATTGCGACGTTTTCTATGAGTCATCAGTGGTGTGGTGAGGCAGCCTAAATTACATCGTGTTTTACTAGTCAAATATTTATCAGTCAGCATGTCAAACACACCATGATGCCCAAGGTGGTAACCGTTACTGATTGAACTGTGCCCTCCCCCCCGGCTCTTTCATTTCTCAACACTCACTCATCTTTAACAACTGTTTCCCTAGAATGTCTGAGATGAGTCACTAAACAGTGTAATTCATGCTAAACCTGCTGTTTATATTGGAGAGGTTGCTAGCAGAAGCTAATTATAATGGCTCCATCTCTCTGTGTGTTCTCTTCGTCCTCCAGTATCTCCAGTCCCAGGAGGTGCTCTCACTGTTGCAGTAACCCGTGTCCGGGGCCTCTGTGGTGCTCCTGATGCCCCTCTCCCACCCCTGAAGATCCCAGGTGGGCGAGGGAATGACCAGCGGGATCGCAATCTTTCAGCTAAGCTATTCTATTCTGTAAGTTCACCCACTTGTGAATGTTTTCCATCAGTTTGACTTCGGGGGGTAATTCAGTGTAAACCTACCTTGTGCTAACAGCGCAGAAAGACAAACTCGCCTGGCAGAGATAAAAACACAAAGTCAGTTTGCAGTGCAGCAGTTTTGAATCATATTACTCTTTAACGTCAGTCAAGCTGCTGGTGTTATTGTTCTCAGATGTTAAGCTTACTTTTTGTAATATCTGATTGTAGCTGTATGATACATACATATTATTGTAATGATCAGCATGTTTTAGTGTGTGCTTTACTTGAGGCTCATTCTTTGTCAAGGGCCCCTAAACATCTTTCATACCTGTGGCGCTAAACTGGATTTTGTTGTTTTTTTTTTTATCTTTGTTGCTTCACACTGGGTATTTAGCACAGCTGCATATGGAGGACACAACTTATGTCTAGATTGTATTTTTAATTTGGCAAATCACCAAGTAATAGTCTACATTCTAAATTTTTACAGTGAATAAAAGATACTAGAAGATAATGCGGACTTTCACAAAATTAATTCATTAAATAAACAAGTCGAACTTTTAGTTTACTGTCTTGGTATTTGAGTATTTATATTTGACAGAGAGCTGTGTCATCATCAGAATCCATTGCGGTTCGCATTCCCACGCCAACGTTACCATCTGTTTTTTTTTTTTATTCCTTTGCTTTTCCCTGTTTATCCAACATTGTTGTGACTCGCTCTGAAACACAGCCGGTGGGTATTGATGGACCACGGAGCATGGAGCAAACGCGCAGCGAAGCTGTTCCAGAGCACACACGCAACCTTAATCCAGGTGTTCGCGCATGGATTCATCATTAATGAGACGTTCCACTTCTGCCAGAACAAACAAATGAGTGTCACATAGTCAGCGAGAAAAGAGAGAGGCGAGTAGTGCACCCTAATGTAATGAGTTGCCAAGAGGCACTCTGACATGGAGAGAACAGGAAAGGGTACAGGGAGCTTGTGAGAGGTTCTGGTACACTGTAAAAAGTCCCCGAGCACCAGTGGGTAAAATCTAAAAGTAGAGGTACTGCTTACCGATGCGTACCGGCCCACTTAAAGCACTGAACTCATCATAACTGCGCCTCTTTTCTTCATTTCATGAGCGTTATGTTCTTGATGTCATCCAAAGTGAATGTATTTCTCTTGTGTCACTTTCCTCTCTGTCCCTTTAGGATACTCAGTTGCTGGTTCTTGAGGAGCCTCCCCCTGCTAACGGCAGAGTGCGGTTCTTGCTCTTTGAGCCGCGTCGCTCTGAAGGCAAGCACTGCGTCTGGAGGGCGGCACTGAAAGGAGGGAACCTTTATGTTGAAATCCCTCCTGGAGCTTTGCCCGAGGGCAGCAAAGACAGGTCAGTAGGAGAAACTTTTTTTTTTGTCCGAAAGTGTAAGAAAAATCTTGAGAAATGACTTTTTTTTGTTGTTTGTTTTTTTAAGGATTGAAAAAGTAAACAAATGAAAGCAAACTTGTTGTCAGTGATTGCAATTAACAAACATAAATTATTTAAAATGTCCAAATAAAAGGGACCCTTTTCTTAATTTGTACACTTGAACTGGTGTACTGTAACAGAATGTGTCTGTAAAAATTAAAGTCACTGATGATATGTAAGAGTTTATACATGTACAAGGACTGATTATCCAAATTAGTGACTTGAGTCCTTGGGTAATCTTTTGATGAAGAGCGGCTTAAAGGCTGTTAAATGGAAAAGAAAAAGAAATGTAAAAAAATGAAACCGAGTGAGTGGCGTCGAGTTTCTGATGAGGAGCCACTTGGCTCGAAATGTCATTCACTCTGTGCTGTGAATAAATGATTTGAACTCTGAGCCCTGCAGTGTGCGAGCTGTGTTCATTTTTGTTTTCCATGTTTGTTCACTTTCGGCTCATCACCTTCCCAACTCTTTTGCTTTTGGATGTACATGTGTACTACAGTACTTAAAGGCTGTTAAATGTTTCATAGAAATATACTTTTACTATTGTGAATAATTCTTTTCTTCTGAAACTCATTAACATCTCTCCTATAATACATTAACACCTTTTGTTCGCCTTACCCCTTTAGCTTCGCCCTTCTGCTGGAGTTTGCAGAAGAGCAGCTGCAGATCAATCACGTCTTCATCTGTTTTCACAAGAGCCGTGACGATAGAGGTAAGACATTTTATCAGGGTCTCTGAAACTGCTAACGATAAAAGTTCACTACAGAAACTGGTATAGAAGCAGCAATCTAAATTTAAACCATGAGTCTTTAGTTAAGATTATTGAGTGGCTGAGTCACGCCCCTTCCAGTGGACCCTGTGAGACCTTATTTTGGAAGAATTTTGTACAGTAGTCAACAAGACAGAGACACATTATGTTACGTGCCTTTTAATTTGTGCCCTCATTCTCAATTATGATGTTTGTCGTCTTTCCAGTCAGTTAAGTCGTAGTTTTTCATGACGATAGTTAAATACCACTTAGTTTTTGTGAAACCGCTCCGTGAACGACGTCTCTCGTCTCGCACAATATGTCACTAATGCTAACATGGCTGCAACTTTAGCACACTTTTTTCATTTATTCAGAATTTGATAAGATGGATTAAAAGATAAGTCGTTACAAGCATGGGCATGTTGAGAGCTGCAGCTCAGGAAACAAAGACTTGATTGATGATCATTGATAAGATGTCAGTTGCACAACAATCGGGTGTGTATCTTTCTAAATGCGTATTTCAAAGTCTTACACTTCAGCAGTTGTGTGATAAACTCCGACTTTCTTAACTTGCAAAGTGAAATGAAATGAAATTGACAGTTACCATATTTGAGATTGGTGGCACAATTTGACCAGGATCAAAAAATAATTTGTCTCTTTTTCCATCGACTAACGTTCATACTTTTTCCAAATTAAAGTCCCATGGACCTGAAGTGCAAGGGCGGTACTAAGACACTCAGAAAAAAAAATACATGTTAACATTATTCACACATACTGATAAGATAATTGGGTCTCCATGGAAACAGTACAAGCTGTTTTCCCAACTTGCAATGTAGGGTATACAGTACATTTTTCTGATATGATTACTTTTTGAAAACAGTATGCACATACAGTAGCTCTAACTTTATGAAATTAGGCCTATAAAACAATATCTATGTGCCGAAAACATCCCTGTTTCCATTATGTTCAGGAAATTAATGTAGTTTCAGATTTTTTTTTTTGTGAGTCTGTGACTCTCAAGCCTACTGTCTCTTGTGTTTGTCAATGTCAGTATACTCTAAGCTGTAATGTACTGTCCACTAAGAGTATATCAAGGTCAGAAATCAGCCCTTTTACTTGGTCTCTCCTCAGCATCCCTGCTGCGTACGTTCAGTTTCCTGGGCTTTGAGATTGTGAGACCGGGTCATCCCCTCGTCCCCTCCCGCCCTGACGCTTTCTTCATGGCTTACAGCATCGAGCGAGACTCCTCCGATGACGATTAGATGACGCTGAGCAGTTACAAATGTTTGTTCTTATTTCAATCAGTATCCACATCTTTATAATTTTGGGGGGAATGAATATATTATCTAAGCTAAGTATGGTTGAGGTTTCCTGTCAGAGGTTCCTTTGTGTTTGTTTTACCTTTATCTACCGTGTGCTGTGTGTCAATGATATTTGCACTAGGGTAAGATGTTAATATGCCAGGAATGTAAAGCAAATCGCCCACATAATATCCGGGCAATGTGTCCTCGCCACTGTATTACTTTCTGTGATATGTAGTGTTGACCTTCTTCCTATTCATCCTCCCTGAAAACCCTGGTGATCATCTCTACAGTGTGATATTTATGATAAATCTAAATTCATCTTACTCATGTAAGTAGGTATGTTTCATAGTAATTATCATTTGATTCTCCTGTTTATATTGATTTTTTTTTTTTAACGTGTGCATGATTTTTAGTTGTTGCTTTGATTCACTTGATAGAAATCTGCATGTTGTAACTGTACTAAATAAAAGTGCTCACCTTAGAGTTGCATTTGTGTTTTTTTTTTTAAGGTATAAAGACATGCATCATGGAGAATCAAGGTGTCATTGTGCTTCAAAGGAACAAAGCGTCACCATGTTTTATCCCAGAATGTCATAAAGCCTCCTAGCTGTATTATTGGGGTTGCACTTATTTGCACAAAACACAAGGGTGAAGAATGATAAAAGAGCTGAAAAAGGTTCAAATCAGACTTTACAACTGTAAACACGTCCATCAGTCAGCATATTTATCAATACTGTAGATGACTCAGGTCTGCTGTTGTTAGTTGATGGTATTCGGTCTGGCATTCACTTCCTTTGACTGATACTGAGACTTTCAGTAGCTTACTATTACCAGGAAAACTGTTGCACAATTATTTAAATGGTTGGCTTCTTGAAGCCCATGAAAAACTGAAATTCAGATGTGTAAATATTAGTGATAAAAGTTTAATTTGACTTATTCACAGTTCAAAAGGCAGAAGTAACTATTTCTTACATCTATTTCTATTTGTGATCTATTTCACCAGAACTGTGGCTATGGTTTATGATTTATGCTGCAAACCACCAGCTGTTCTAATTCAAATGTTGCTTAATCCTGATTGGAGGACAAAGAATATGTGACATCTTTTTGTAACTTGGTCCTGCCCACTTAAAACCAGTGAGAAGAGAAGACAACTGAAAAAAAAAAAATTAACAGTTAAACTGTGGTTGAAAGTAGTTTTTCCTATGCAAGACTAATAAAATGTGTTTTCTTGCACTTTAGTGGCGAAAATAAACAACTTCAATTTAAAGGGCAGCATTTTATGAAAAATATTTTTACACTAAAAAAATAATTGAAAAGTAAGGAACAATAAAGATTTAATTTGACTTATTCAGTTTATCAGTGACTGTTATCTATGATACATGTTGCAACCCACCAACTGTTCTGATTCAGTTGTTGCTAAATCCTGATTGGAGGACAAAGAACATGTGACATCTTTTTGTGACTTGGTCCTGCCCTTTGAAAGCAGTGAGAAGAGCACAGAAAAGAAAATCAGAAACAATCTAACTTTGGCTTAACAGTAGTTTTCTATGTAGATTCCGCTGCGTATACCAAGACATTGTTTGATAAAATGTGTCTTCTTGGCCATTTGTGCCAAAAATTAAAGCAACATCTTCAAATTTTTTAAAGTGCAGGATTTTATTAAAATTTTTTTACAGTTTAAAAAGCAATATATGAACATCCTCATTTTAAAAAAGCAGAACACACACATTCTTAGTGTATACCCCTGTACATAATGCAGACTGACAGTTTTCACCTCACTACTCGCATGTTTGACTGTAAATATCCAGCAGTCTAAAAGGAGGGCTATGTTTTCAGCAGGAACTTTCACACATTCACCTTACAGTCCATGTTGAGAGTGAGCCATAACTGACTCGTGACACTCACAACTGCCTCAGGGTCTGCAAACGACAAGTACTGCAGGCACATACAGTCCTCCCAATCCAGAGGGGACTGATCCTGGATCAGCCCTCTCTCAGCCAGCTTCATCACCAGCAGAGCTCGCTTGACTGTCAGCCAGTTGTGTACAGCGGTGGTCATAGGGCGCCCGTGATCACAGAGTGGGACACGCGGCCCCCAGATGAGCACCTGAAGCATGGCCACCATGTCCGCCAGCTGTGGCCCGCTGCTCTCACTCTGGAGCAGAGAGGCCAGATAAAGGAGACCTGTTCGGTATGAGGTCATGGACAGAGCTGGATATGAGCTCAGAGAGTCCAGGCAGTGTTTTATTAGGCCTCCAATTTGGGACTTGATGTGGATGAGGGGGTGAGGTACAGAAAGAACTGATGATGACGGGGTTAACACCACACGTGGGGAACCGTGTGTCCTCCATAACATCTGGATCTTTCCTTTTTTCTCCGTCTTTTCCCACTCAATTTCCTCTTTCAATCCGCTGGTCATCATCTCAAGAGCAAGCTGTTCTTTCCTGTCTCCTTCCTCTTCCGTCTCTCTGTCGGGCCACACTAAAAAGATCTCCCGAGGTCTGAGCTTAGGTGCAGAGGCACCGATGTTGTACAGATGTTGGGAGCCCATTATTATCTGCAGCAGCAGAACACAAATCTGTCTGTCATAATCCAAACAACCTGTTCTCTGCAGCGAGCTGCTTTCCTGAACAAAGTCCTCCAGAGTGGCGTGTGGCAGGTCTCTCTCAACGCTCACTGAGTGTCCTTTCCTGAGGAAAGACTGAACTGAGGTTAGATTAACAGTCATAGGATCTGTGGTGCCCTCAGTGCTGCCATCACCTGGGGGTTTAGCAGCAGTGCGGCCTGGTTTGAAAGGATGAGAGCCATCTTGAGTTGGAAATATGCTGGAATCATTCCTCAAAGTCTTGCTTGGTTGGAAATAAGCAATAACGTCTCGCACATTGACATGCGATGACTGGTCTTCAGTGGGAGCTGAGCAAGTTTCATCAGTCGGTTTGTGCACCTGCACAGAAAGACAGAACACAGACCATCATAAATCATATGTCATAATTGAGAAACCCTTGCATTGCAACAGAATGTGGTGTGAGATATGTAAAAAAGACAGATGGCCTCGCTGCTGCAGTTGTAACACCTGATGACAGTTCAGAGGAAGTGTATTTGGCACCACAAGTCATGCCACAGTTGATAAAGATCAAGCTTGTATTACTGGTTCCTGTGTGCAATATGCAAAGTCCCTTTTCTTGTTTGCGAATTTAAAGAGCAGTGTAGTTGCAAGAAAAACATAGTATGCAGTAACAAAACATATAAAGACTTTAACATATTGCATCATCATACAGGGTGTGCTGTAAACTATGAAAGAGCTGCAACATTACCCTCAAACCAAGCACTCTGCCTGGCAGCTTGGAGCTGTGCAGGCTGTAGTAAACTGCGTCTCCTATTTGTTTCGGCTCGCTGCCCTCACACAGCAGGAAATCTTGAGGCTGGTATAAGCTGATGTCCCTCTCTGAGGCCTCTCCATGCAGTAGGACCACAGCATCCACGCTCTGTGCCGTACTTCTCAGAAAGAGTAGATGGCGATGCTGAATCCCCTGAGAGACAACCCTCGTGTCATTAAAGCTGCTGAATAGGCAGGGCAGATGTTCATCCGGTGTGTCAAAGGACAGCTGTGAGAAGGACAATGAGGGGACAGGGCTCTCTCTGACTGCTTTAAACTCTTCCGTCTCCTCGTGGAAAAAGGTGCCGGGTATGGGTGCCAGCATGTACAGGGGGTTGTCAAAGCTTTGATACTGTCTTTGCAGTGGAGACAGAGAAGTTAGTGGAGGCGGAGGCGCTGTGGTGCCAGGGAGGGAGAGGGTGCGAACTAACCTCTTCTTTGGAATAGGCGGCGGGGTGCCATCAGAGAAAAACCTCTCCTGGTGTCTGGAGGGATCTGAGCAACACAGTGGGAGGGATTTAGGCTAGCGAGCAAGAGCAGTGAAGGTGCAACAGCTGAGACACACAAGGGAGAACGACATCTATAGCGTCAGAAAGCAGACTGCCAACTCATTGTGACCCTGATGAATATCACATGCATGTTTATGGAAAGTAAAAGTAGCAAACAGTCACTTCCTCTCTTTCAGTTCTCGGGAAAAAGATGAACTGAGTATGAAACACATGAGGGAACGGCTATGTTGTGTCTTTTCCCATCACACTGACTTTGCATGTACGAGCTGGGGAGCTGTTTTTTAGTAACAGCATTTAGAAAGCACAACTACTTTCCATTCACTTCATCATGAAGTCAACCTACCGTAGCGCTGGTGAATTGGGCAGTGGGCTGCGTGACAATCAGTGGGTTCAGCGAAGACATCGTTGGATGTGGAGTTTTGATGCTGGAGCCCAACAGGACTGAACATAACACACTCAGACTCAACACTGGAGCATCTGGAGGAGTGACTTCTGTGAAAAAATACACAGAATGATTGATGTTTACCTTTCTAGCATGAATAGAAAGTGCACAGACAGGCGGACTATTTTTATCTGCAACAAGTACCTCTGAAAGCCCCCAAAAAACTAGTTTGCATTTATTTTCTTTGATGCATTCACATCTAAGTGCATGGCTAGCAGGATACTTGACATTATCATATAAAGGATATGTACATTTAATATCATAACACTCCACTTTTATGCCAATTGATTCCGATCTATTATGAATTACTGTGTGATTATAAATTTGATCTAAAGAAAACCCCATGAGGGAAACTATAGAATAATCATAAAATCTTCAGGAAACAATCAAAATATTTGTTTTGGTCTTACTTGTGTTGTTTGACAGGCAGCGCCGGTGGCTGATCCTCTGCTTCGCTAACTGGACCAGATGCCATCAGAAATGTACAAAGCTGGTACCAACCAGCTCCTTCACCTCTCTCACTGTTCACTGAATAATAGTTTACGTGACAGTGAAGTTCTCAGGTGACTAACTTAGCGCCTCTCTGAATCACTTCCCGTCTACTTCAGTTTGGCTACTCCCTCTGTCGCTTTTTCTCAGCTTCTTTTCTGTCACGTTTGTCAAGTTTTTCTTGTGAATTTTCTGTCCTTGTTATCATTTGTGCAAATTTTCAGAGCTTGAGGTTTTGTACCGGAAGAGTCGTGTCTGTTCTGAGGGCAAAGCTGTTCTCTGAGCTAACCTCAACTTGACAGAATGGGGAAGAACAGTTACAGCAAAGCCCCCCTTCAGTTTACACTCTTGCCTCTTTCTTTTTCTAAGTCGCACTTGATCTACATTCGCCATGTGAATCCACAGCACGAACTTCTCGTTTTCGGATGATGCAGTTTGAGCCTTTACGCATGCAATGCCCTCTTCCTGACTGTCGCTGGCACGTAGGAGCTTTTTCTGTTACTGACTTTAAAGAAGAGGTGAAATATTTCATCAGATAAAACGGGGGTAGTTCGCCATGTCTGTCTTGCACAGCTGGGGCGTTTTGAAAAAATATTTATGGTTAGATGCTGACCTGGAAAAAAGAAAACTTCTCACAGGAAGCATGAGGGTTGATTAAAAAGGTCATGACCTGGGGGGGAGAAGATTAGTGATACAGTTTGTGTAATATGCACTTGCAGTTCAGCTTTTTGAATGATTATGCATAGAGTTTGAAGTCAATAACTATTGTGGTATTTCTGTCTCTGGTGACTGAAAAATGTAAATCAGTACTGTGTGAGAAAGGAGGCTTTCCTGCAGCCATTCAGGAATAATGACATCATTGCTACTATAGACAAGTCCCAGAAGTTCATCTCCAGAAAGGATTAATCTGCATGCTCCACAATGGATACATTAAGTGTGAAAATGTAGAAGGGGACTGTGTTAAAAAGAAATTTGCAAACTGACGTCTTCTATCTTGTGCCATGAACTCATCAGTCACCTCTCACCATATGAATAATATACACAACAATTTATTTATTTATTTAAATTTGCTGGTCGTGCTATAGAATAAGTCTGGGGGTTATAATTAGGATTCATCCTCTGGGGACCAGGAATGAAAAGCTGTTGGAATATTTCACTGTGCACCAAAGTGGCAGACTGATCAACATTTCAACCCCTTGATTATGCTGCTGGTTAAATATACACACTCTGAATGAATGAATAAATAAATGAGTGTATGAGGAAATGCAGACGAGGAAGCATCTTAAATATAAATAACAATGAGCATGAATATTTAAAGCATGTATCACGACACAATGAGAGAAAGCCATTTGACTATAGATAACCAACTATAGTGACCGATTTTGGATATCCTGACAGGTGCAGAACTCACACGTATAATATTACAATATTTGAGTGCAGTGATCATTTGGGCTGTCATGCTAATACAGCATATTGTTATGTAAGAGTGTGTGTTGCTGACACACTCCCCACTCAGAGTGACTCACACATCCAAAGGGCTGTTGTCCCTTTAACAGTTTTTCAGTATGTTCAGATGTAAGTGTCACCATCTAATTGACAAACATGAGGACAATATATAAACAGGTTGTGACCTACAATGATGTAAACTCTAGTGTGTTACCAAATGTGAAACAACCTCATAAAGAAAAGCTTCGATGCAAAAGAAAAGCTTTGCCGTTACAAATGTGCATGTGGTTGTTCAGTGGGGTGATCATTTACAGCCTTTACCAAGTCAACATTGCTGCTGCAGAAAAACACGCATTTAATATACAGGAGAAAAAAACAACAGGTTACTGTCACAGAGCAAACGTCAGTCAACGTCAGAGTTTTCTATTTATGGACTGATTATTTTTGTTTTGCTTTTAAAAAGGCGGCATGTCAGAAAAAGTTCAGTAACCACAGGTGGACGTATTCTTTTTCACCAATTAGTTGACAGAATTACACACTCAGTTTTCGGTTTATTAGGTACGTTAATATAAAACTATAACTACTATAACAGCTCTTGAATTTTTGTTGTTGTGTTGATTCAGCTGTTGGGTGTGATTATTTCAGAGGATTGACTTTGTAACACTGTTAAATTGAATTGCAGTGTATTGAGAAATGTTTCTAATATTTTGTTCAGGGTCTCTGAAGGTAAATTGCAACTTAGATTTAAGAAAGAAACATGTTAGAATTGAGCAGAGAGGCCAGAGCATTTTCTTGATGATATTAACAACCTGACGATTGCACTATTATATAGATTGTTGTGTGTGTGTGAGATCTCAAAAGCTACATGCACACAATAAGCCTTAGTGCTCATTCAGATTTATTATTCATGTCCATTTTTATTGTCTGGCCGTTCTAGTTAGTTTTAAATGTGGCCTGTATCAGATTTTAGTGTAAACATGGTCCTGAACTGACCTGCATGTACAAAAGAACAATAACCAAGATATCACACGCAGCACGCTGTTGTTGTTGTGGCGCGATGAATGTTACCTCTTAAGCCATGAATGTGAGGATGTGGAGTCAGAGTGCTGGAATTGTGATGTGACAGCTTCACAGAAAAAAAAATTTTATTCAACATTTCAGGAAGTGATGGGTTAATCTTATCTACATCTGTCAGTGCCTCTTCACAGGTGTCTGGTGGCAAAACTCTCACCACAGAGCCGAGACTGACGTAAAACTTGCATAAGAGACGCCACGCTAGTTAAAATAACATCTGTGTCTAATTTTGGACCACATTTGAAAATGGTGCAAATCAAATTTGAAAAATTCAAATTCTATGAAAGAAAATAAAACAGATCCAAATGCGTGTATGGCTCATTCTTTGATTGAAAAAACAAATAAATGGCATGGTTATTTTGTTTTTCTGTTTTGAAACTGAAGCGGAAATACAGTAAAAACAAAAAAACAAATGATCGCCCAGCTTTTCTATTTTAAAATCAAAATAAGAGAATGGAAAAATTATTTTTTGTTTTGCTTTGTTCGTGTGATATTTGGATAATACCGTAACACTGATCTTAGAGTCAGGACATAACACCCTTTCAAAATACTATATCCAGGTCCAAGCCCCGTCTGTTGAATATGCTGCTTGCTGTGTCCCTTGAGTTTAAACAGATCTGAATTTTAAAAAAAATAAACAATAATAATAATTCTGTCACCTTCCTAGTAATGAAAAAGACAAGAGGACATGGCTGCAGTTGATAAAGTATACTTATGTTAAATGAAGTTTTGGCTTTTGCAAGATGGTGCTAGTTAACGTTAGCAACCATTCACTAAAACCAAACTAACCCTGTGCAACCTCTCATAAAAGTTATGGTTTTTACAAAGTAACGGTGATAGAAATACCCCAAACATAAGTGGATGTAGACATCATTGTCAGTTGTGCTGTTACTTGGTTAAAAAAACAACAACAAAGCAAAACGAAACAAAAAAAAACCACTGTACACAACCCATGAATTTTACCAATTTTACAATAAAAATACGTTCATTATTTGGTTTTTGTTTTTACGGTAGTGTCCATTTTGTTTTTGAAACAGAAAAAGAAAACAACCTGGACGTTTATTAGTTGTTTCGATAAGGTTTTAAAACGGAATAATCATGTGGATTGATCTGGATCACATAACAGTAAGAAAGTCTGATTTAGGCCACTTGTGACTCCATTGTCAGTTTAGAAAAGATTACAAACCCAGATTTTTCGAACATTCTTGTCTCTGTTTGCATTCTCAGTTGATTTAAGTAAAAGCGGAAACCTTTCCCTTAAAGCTTTAATTTAAAATCACTTACGTCATGCTCATAAGCAAACACAATGGCCAGTGATCATAAATTTTGATGACCTTAATCTATTCTTGTGTTCAGGGACTCACTGTTGTTTCTCCTGCCCTCCGCTTGTAGCAGAGCAATCTGCGTCATAATGATATTTACCCCGTGAATTTCAGTGCGTGGGAGAGTTGAGGACGCAGGCTACGAGGATGCATTAGTGGACCATCATTAAGAGCCTCTCGAATGAAGCTCTTCATATGCTAAGGAGGAAGAAGAGCTGCCTGAGGGATGCATTAACACACACTGGCTGCTGCGGGACATGCAGTGCAGTTCAGGGTTACTGTGGGAACTGTAAAGACATATTTAACTCGGGGCTGCAGAGGAGCAGACAGCTTGAAAGGGAGTGACATTTAAATCATGACAGCGGTGGAGGAATTCATTAACCTTAAACACATGGCTGATGTGAACTATTCATTCTGCCCATTTTGAGAATCTTAAAGGGATAGTTCACCCAAAAATGGATATTCAGTCATTATCTACTCACCTTCGTGTTGATGGAAGGTCAGGTAAAGTTATTTTAATTTTTGTGTTGGCTCATTTAATTTTTTTCCTCTTTTTGATTTACATTGTATTGAGCTGCAATCACATGCTTTGACTGAGGGAGACACTCCATAAGCCCCCCTGGGTTTCTTTTCTTCCTTGGACATGCCTAATATGATGGACTTTGTTTTTTTGTGTACAAATTATTATTATTATTATTAGTATGTGTGTGTGCGGGAAAAGAAATTAGCTGATGAAACACTGCTGGAGTTTTAACAGGAAAAAGGCATTGCAGTCATGTCCCAAATAATTGTAGTAAATGGTGACCAGTGTTATGGTAGTTACTCAAAAAAAACAATGTATTACACATTACTGATTACTTTTTAAAAAAGTAATACATTACTTTACTCAATTACTCATTGCTGAAGTTAATTAGTTGCTCTGCTAGTAACATTACTTGTAATGTAACATCACCAGAGATACACTGTCACTTATTTAGCAATTAACAATTTAAAGTTGAAGCTTGCATTTGCCCACATTAGCAAAAATCTTTATTCTAAAAAGGACGACAAAGGACAAACACAAGATCTCTCTTTTATGCTTTTCAATACAACAAAGCTGACAACAAAGTTGTGAAAACAGGGTAGATGAAGAACTTAAATTAATACAAGCGACCAGATAATTGTTTGATTAGTAAGTGTATTGTGATTACTGAATTAGCAGGAGTAATGCCTTACATTACTGCGTTACAAACAAATGTAATCTGATTACAATCATCTGATTAATTGTAATTGTTTACACCCAACACTGATGGTGACTAACCATAAAATGCCTCCATGCTGTTTGTTTGAAGTAATCCGATTGTCCTGAAGCCTCGATATGCCAGTTTGTTTTGAAAAACGACACTGACGCCATGTTTTTAGCGTCACTGTTCACTGTGGCCTGTTGCTCCTGAGATGACAGCCATGTTTATGTGCACGTGCTAACACGCTGTCTGAAGCTTGTGCAGCTGCTCTAGGAGCCACTGAGGAGAGTTTACCAATCTGCAGGATCAACTGGAAGGCAAGTCTGGTGTCTGTGCTGGCATCAGACTTCCTGTTAGCATGTAAAAACAGGTCTATGTGTAAGCTAACATGTTAAGAGCTACATGCTACAGTGAACAGTGTGGCTAGAAACATGGTGTCAGTGGCGTTCTTCAGAACAACTCGACATGTTGAGGCTTTAGGACACTTGGATAACTCCAGACAAGCAGTATGGAGGCTTTTGGTTTTATTATGTACATTTTATACCTTTCGAATCTTAGTCACCATTCACTACAATTGTGAAGGAGATTACTGCAGCTCCTTTTAACTGTGAAATTCCAGCACTGTTTGCAGACTACAAAACTTCACCCAACCTTCCATCGGCTTGAGGGTGAGGAGATAATGACTGAAATTTTTTTATTTTTTGAATGAACTATCCCTTTAAAGATGATGCTCTCCAACAAAATAAACAGGAACATAAAATGTAGGAGGAGAATTCAAAGATAATGCACACAATATTGCAACAATCTCTTATGTTGGTTTATTTTTACAAATGACAACTTGTGGTACATTTTTTATGAGCTTCATTATACTGATAATTTGTTTACTGACACAAAAAAGCAGTGTTTTTAAAAAAAAAACTGCATTTAGCATTAATAAACACACCATTTAAACCAAGTGAAATTGCATTAAAACATGTCTACTTTGCAACGTTGCAAATCAGTCTCATGATTTCCTTCCTAACGGCGGGAGGTGAAGTGTTTCCTTATAACCTCGTAGAAGCGTCGTTTGTGCTTGGCGTCTGGGTTTTTGGGTGTAGAAGAGGATGAAGCTGTAGCTTTTATTTCTTCCTTTGCTGACCCTTTGTTCTGCAAGTCAGTGGAGTCTTTAGACATTCTCTTCTCGTCTCCTGACAGGTGAGAGCAGTTGCCTTTGTTATCAGCTGTCCTCGTCCCTGGAGCTTTGCTAAGACTGGACGCAATCTCTTCGTCCCTGGTTGAGCGCCGTAGCCCAGCTTGGCAAAGAAGCGCCTCCTCGCTCGCCATCTGTGGGCTTTGACTCAAGGTGATGAAGCCGTACGGGGTGGTGACTTTGGTTAGGTGTGGCAGTGAGAGGGCGGCGCTGCTGGCAGGGTCCAGACAGTGCTGGGCGTCAGTGGTGGAGCAGGGGTAGGACAACTCCCTCTGTAGATGAGATCTCCTCTGGGTGAAGGGGTCTGAGACACTCCGCTCAGCCTTGCGGTCGGACAGAACCAAACTGAAGCTTGAGGATGATGTGGATGATGAGAGTGTGGAACAGGTCGGAGAAACATACTGAGATAACTCCGGCTCAGTCCTAGAGTTCCCTAAACCTTCTTCTGACTCTGCATAATCCTCCTCAGTCTCTTTCTCCAATGATCTTAAGCTGCTTTGCACAGACAGACTCGGGATAGTAAACTGCGGGATGCTGTCAGGTGTCAGGATATTTGGGAAAATGTTCTCCCGGCTTATCTGGGAGTCTGATCCGAGAGAACACCCGAGGGACTTTGCACTGCTGGTAGCCCACAAGAGTGCACGGATCCCTGCGCTGCTGTGCCGCCGTGCTGAGCAGAAATCATCTGAGTCTTTGGTCCTACTGCAGATAGCTCCAATGCTGAACGTCCGTGTGACTGAGTTCTTGTCCATCACTGAATGTCTCTGTCTTTGCTTGGTTGTAGACTGGCAAGAGAGGAGATGACAGGCAGCTTTTATGCTTCTCCACATCCCACTTTTTTTCTTCCACTAAATGCACTGGTAGATGCGTTGATGTGACGAAAGCAACAAGCGGAAATGGCTACCAATTAAGGAGCTTGTAAAATGAGGAAGTGTAATGATGGGCCTCTCTCTTAAACCTCTTCATATGCTAAGGAGCAGACAGATGCAGCATCTCCCAGCCTCTCACAGTGTCTGGCCGTAACACGTTGCTATTTTTAGGGACTATTGATTTAACTTTTCATGATTAAAAGCTTTCAGATGGCTTGTTCTTGTGCAGTAGTGCTGCAAATGTTGACTGTCTGTATTAGCAATAAATCTGTTGATTACTGTCTCAATTTCAAAAAGTAACTCTTGTTCCAAGAACTTCTGCAAACAGTGAATACTGCTGATAATATCTTCCTAAAGCTCAAGATTATGTAGCCTAGACTATTAAAAGTTGTTTTAGGTTGTTGTTCTAGATATTGAAAATAGGCAATTAGTTCAGCTAATAGGATTTGGTAGCACGATCCCCCAGAATAATCAGCATTTTGGTGTCTTTAGTGGGCAGGGAGAGACACTGGGGTTGTGTGCAAGAGGAGAGAGAGAAGGAAAGAGCGAGGAAAACAGAACTGAAGCAGATACAGCTGGATTTCTCGATTTATGCAGAGACTTATTAACTGTTTTTTTGTTGTTTTTTTTTCTGAATATGGTATGTAGTGATTTTGGTTTATTTACGGGATCACCTTATTTAACTGAGTTTGAATAACAGACTGTATTTAGATTTTCAGAACACATCATCAGTCGTCAACCCCAGGATCATCAGATGTTTTGGTTATTACCACCAAATGCCCTCACCCGAGGGAAGCCCCCTCAGTCCTTGGCGACTGTCTGATCGTCAGTTGAATAGTTACACCCACCATCCGCAGTTTAATGTAAAAATATTACTTAAAATGATTCAAAGTTCATTAATACCACCTGCCATACACTGACATACAGATAGTCACAGTAGTTAGGGGCCTCCTGTTGCAGGTTAATTGGTGAGTTTTGTTCATTTGTGAGCTTTTCTGTGCTCAGTACAAGGCTGCAAAAGTTGACTATCTTTATTAGTGATGAATCTGCTGGTGACAGGTCCTATAGAGAACTTCAAACCATCACCAGGAAAATCTTGTTTAGCCGACTGATGATACAGAAATACCACGTGGCACCAACGTTTTTGGCTCACCAGCCTTTTGCCATCTTAGACAGGTAAACAAAACGACCATTTTGGACCTGACGAAATTCTTAGAAGTAATTAGTAAGTAATTAATATACAAGCATTCTATTTTTTAAATAAAAAAAAATACTTGTACTCTGTACTTTTATAAAAATTCTGTGGACGTATTTTTTAAAATTATTCATCTTCATATAAACATTACCAATACTTTCTTTAAGTTGCTCCTTTTGATGTTTTCGTAGATATTTTTTGAAATGTCAGGATTTCTGTTACAGCACAGCAGCAGCCTCCAAACCGATCACGTGACCACCAGTTGTCGGCGGTTGCAGGTTAATTGACGGGATTTTGTCATTGGTCTGCTCTGATTGCACCAGGTGCACCTGTCCCTGCTGATTGGCTGCGCAGGAACAACTCCAGAGTACATTTCACCCTCCAAAACCTGCACGAGCTCACGCGCTTCAGCCTCTTTGTCCTCCTTATCGCAGGCCGGCGGGTCCAGCAGGCTTTCACGCGCAGCAGGATGGCGACAGAAGTCCTCAGAGACGGCGTGGAGGAGGAGCAGGAGCAGGAGCAGGCCAAAAACACGGAGGTAATGGACTGAAACACCAAAGTTAGGTGATCTGTAGTGCTAGATATGACTTCCATCAATATGAAAACCTGTACTTGGTTGTTGTGGCAGTTTTCACCTGTTTTCTGCTCACCTGCAGGCAGTAGTCGTTCAGAGGGACGGCGTGTTTGGCTCCATGCTGCGCGGCCTCCTCTGGCCATTGGTACGAGCAGCAGCTTTCATTTAATTCCTCTCCTTTAATTAGCCTGTTGGCTTTGCACGCGACCTAACATGGCTCTTGCTCACAGGTGGGTGTATACCGCGGGTTCCGGTGGGTGCTAGGCTTCCGGCAGCCACCGGAGAAGGCCCCCGTTAACCCCGCGGTTTCCAGTCCTGCGCGCCAGAGCCTCGCCGGCCGCAAGCGCCTCCACTGGGCCACCCGCCTGCTGCTGTCCATCCTGCCCCGCTGGGTGCAGGGCGGCCTGGGCTACCCGGTGTCCAGCAGCATTGGGCGCTCCCTCTCCCCAGGTCACTTCATCACAGTTACACTTTGAAATGCTGTTGCAGGACGGACTTTCTGTCCGGTTTGTGCACCAGTAATTCACCAAATTAAGTGGCTAGTCCAGTCTGGATGGTTTCTAATGCCCATTGTGTGGAGTCATTTTTTTTTTCGGTCTTATTGATTTAATTTCAGGACTTCAAAGTAAATTAAGTCTTCACCTTTGTAAGGTTAGGCCTGTTTCACGTGACTGGACACATGATCGGATAATTTTACACAATTTGTGGTCTGTTGGGCCAAACAAGCTATTTAAATGTTACGGCGGAGTCTGGGAAACTAAAAAAATCACTCAGATAATATTGATTTTTTTTAAAAATTATTTTTAATAATAATGCTACTTGGTGCTGTCAAGGTAAAAAGTATTAAACTTCATTTCACTAAACATTAAGGCTGGACAATGCTATTTCTATTCATACTTTAATTTGAAAGTATAATGACATCAGACAGAAAATTAGGCAACAAGTGAGATGTATTTATTTTTGTAACCTGCCAAGTGCAGCTGTTAAATGGGAAAATGTAACCAACTCCTGAATTGCCCCTTGACTCAGGTTGAGTTTGCAAAGTTATCAAGCGAGCATTAAAAACAAACCTGCTGATGTACCTAAATGCTCTAATTTAGAGAGTGTACTCGGATTTTATCAGTGCATAGCAGTCGTTTCTGCACAGATGTTTAATTTGCTGTATCGCTGCATTGTTATGCACAGAAATGTATCGTTTCATGTAGAAGTAGTGAGTTTTTTTTTTTAAATTTGAAATGTGCTTCTATTCCAACAGAAATCAGAGTCTCTCCTACTAAACCTTGTGGAAAGGGCAGCAAGAGAAAGCAGGATGAGCTGGATGAGGACGAAGAGGAGGAAGAGGAAGAGCGTCAGACTTGGGTGGAGGCGCTCACTCAGGAGCTCACAGATGACGACGCACCAGAGGAGGATCCTGACTACGAGGTTGGTGCTGTATGCTGCTGGTTTAACGGTCTGATGTAAACTGCATTGTATTTAGAAATGCATAAGAACACACGATAAGAGATGGCATCATAGAGCTTTCTGAGTTCTAGGGCTGCAATTAAAGATTTTTTATTGTCGGCATCTACAGATTTATCTGCCAGTGACTAATTGTTTAGTCTAAAATGTGAGAATTGCTCCCCACAATTTCTAAGAGCCCAAAGGACTCATCCTGCTGCTTCATTAAACAGTCAAAAACCTGAAGACTGTTTTTAAAATTAAGAAAAGCAGCAAATGCTCTTTTAGAAACTGGAACCAGCAAATGTTGAAATCTTATTAAATGACTGATTAACTGATCCAAGTTTGCAGTTGAATTTTTCTTTGGACGGATTAAATGTTGCAGCTCTTCTTTATGGTGACCCTTTCTCAGCCCAGTACTATGGAGACGGAGAGTGAAGAGTACCGCTCGCACAACAGCACAGAAAGCGACATTGAGGTCCAGGCTCAAGGCGTGGTCATTATTGAAGATGTCAGCACGGTACGTTACCACGGAGACTCGCAGAGCCGCATGTGAAAATGGAAAGATCAGAATGATGCACTAACTTTACTTGCCTGTGTTTTTAGGGTGTTGAGCTGTCCGCTCCATCTGAGGTCCCTGCTGTTTAATGTGTCATATTGACAAATGTTCTGTTTCAGTGTTTTTGTATGTTTATATTGTATATTAATAATTCAATAAAACTTTGTCCTTTGCCTTGATATTGCTGTGGTCTCCCACTAGATGGCAGTAAGAATATTTCTGTTAAACAAATGAGAGCTGAACAAAGTGAGGAAGTGGCAGCTTGTACTGGGAACAAACCACACTCAGTTCACTTTTGAACTGCACTTGATTTTGTTACAATAACTCTAATTCAACTTGGAGCGTCTGAAATGTCTGTGGGTTTCTTTACACTTCGACCCAAGCTTGACAGTGTTGAAAGGTTCTCGTACCAGCAGGTGGAATGTCATGAAAGCTTAAATTTCAGTTTTATAAGCTGCATTGAATTGTTTCCTGATGCTCACATTGCAGTACTGCTTCATGTGTCACGTGTGATCATTGCCACGTCTAAACACAAGTGTGAACCATAATGTGAGTTGTCCTGAAAGTCACACAGCCTCTCAAACTGTCGAGTCTCTCAGGTTTCTCGGCTGAATTTACTGAGGAATTGAACAATTACACTAAACTATAATTTTATTGGAAGCTACTTGCATTTATACAATTCCAACTAAGCCACTGTGTGTGCTGAGAGTAAGGGATGAGTGTGTGTGTGTGTGTGTGTGTGTGTGTGATTTAAGGTTTAGTTGTCAGATGACATTTGGTCTAGTTTACATTTGTGCAGTAGTGCCACATCATCATGGAAATGTCATGTGGGACTCATGGTCAGTGTTGGGCAAGTTTCTTTGAAACAGTGATAAGTTACTTGTTACTGATTGTAAAAGTAATACATTTACTTATTACTCTATATCAAAAGTAATTACATTAGTTACTTCACTAAATTACTTTTGCAACCCAGTCGACTTCCAAAAAAAAAAGTGATGCACAACCTGTTTTGCCAGTTCCTAAAACTTAATCCGTTTCATAACACTTCCAGAAGATACCTGAGGACAGATTTCTGTCAAAGATCAGGAGTGCCACCTGTGTCAGCATGTAGATGGCTCTTTCAAGTAACACAGTAACTACTGAGTTACTTGGATAAGTTCTTAATTACTGTTTTGGCAATTGTAATCAAATTACAGTAATTTCTTACTAAGTAATGCATTACTGTCCAACCCTGGATGATGTCCACCATCATTGAGACTTGCCTTAATGTATTTAACAACCACCTGTGGTCGTTTCTCTGTACAGAACTTCAGACCAAAAAATTGTTCTTTTCCCAGAGGATGATTCCTGATTGTGGACCTCATGTATTTCAGTATACTTTGAAAAGTTACTCCAGAAAACACTATATTTTTATTAATGGTTCACCAGAGAATTGGAGTTTTTTGTCAGACAAAAGCTAATTCCTTATCACCCAAATATTTGAATCCACTGAAGACTTTTTTTTTTTGTTTTGACACTCAACTTCTCAAAGCCGGCTTTGTCACATTTGACCAACTCATAACAGCCAAACTCATAAGTGTTCTGCCCATGTTTGCAATGGCTGATATTAAAGCATTGCACTGCGACGGTGGATGAACCAGTGCTATTTTTGACTTGAAGCATGTGACTTTCAGTTGTCTGACCCGAGTTCACTGAAGCAGAAAATGAGTGTGATCGCAGAGCTGTCATCCCACTGGCTCTCTGCTGCAGGTGAGGGGGAAGCTGCTGCGTGTGGCTCTCATATGACCGCCATCAGAAAGAGAGGATGTTGAGTGTAATTTTGTGCCACCCACGCACTCGTACCTCCTCTGTCCCTATGCACACACTTTGTTCACTGCTGAGGCTGAGCTGTTTGTATGGGAGTAGGTGGGCAGGTTGCTATGAAGAACCACATGAAACCCTTGAGAATGACAGAACCAGGAGCTGTTCGTCCAACAATCAGCACCCACTCTCCTACGCTGCGGATGAGATGCTGACATTGATGATGGAGAGGAACAGGTCATGTTTAGAAATGAGCTAAAGTTGCTCTCTTTGTTTCCATTTGCATCTTTGTGGTTCATCTTTTCTGTTCACTTCAGGATACATGTGAGAAAGACAGACAAACATTGTGTTAGCACTTGTTATCTAGGGAGTTTGGAGGGAAACTCCATTGATTTTACTCATAAATGTAAGTTGACCATACAGGAGGAGGCCTGTGAAAACACTTGTGATGGTGTTTTGTCAAGTTAAGCAAACAAGATCCCGCTGGCCTTACACAAGAGGTCGCTGTAAGTTTTGAGGACTTCTCCTGTAGCAATTAGTTCATCAGAAGTGACTCCTGTTTGTCTTGGTTAATTCAGTTGTATGTCGTCATAACTTGTGAGAATGTAGGAACCATTTCTGTAATGTTTTCTGCCTGAGCTGCTGCAATCACTTCTTATGTGGTAAAGGGAAAAGTGTCTAAAATTTTTCAGAAACGTACTCAATGCTTTTGACAATCTCAGCATTCAACATTATCAGCTTCATTAAACTGCTTGTTTACTGTGGGACTAAGTACCAAATTGAAAGTGAAGAAAGGCCCATTTCAATATAATATTAATGGTTTTACCATGAAAGTTGCTAGGTGTAAGTAATTCACCCTTCTGCATTTATCTGGTCAAAAATCGTGAGAGAGAGAGAGAGAGAGGAGCTATAGGCTGTTGAGACGGAAGTTATTACGCTTGGAAAAATAGTTCCTAACCAGTGCTGCTTTCCTAGCTCAAATATTAGCGTAAAGAAGAATTTCAACACAATGACCTTTGTAACATTAGTTTTTGTAACGTTTATTGAATCTGGACAAAATGTAAACAAACATGGTATCTCATAGATAAAGCAACTTTGGGAAAAATGTGTGGGGTTTATGTAACGTTTGTGGCTACTTGTACCACAGAACTGGATTTAAGTACAGTACTTGAGTAAACTGATGGTTAAACACAGCAGCACTGTGATTACTGAGGCAAAACACTCCTGGCTTCACATTCAAACTGTGTTTGAATTACAGACTACTGAGGTTTGAGGATTTATTATCTTATATATTGTCCCATATAGTGTTCATTGTGACTGATTTTGTCTTAATTGATGTTATTTCGCAAAGAATTAATTTTTTTAGTTAAAAGGATATTATTTGACTATATCTGAATTGGCATGTTGCCATTTTATATTTAGTTGATTACGTTCATGCTCCGATTATTGAAGCGATAATTCAGAAGTTACTCAGCAGTTACTCGATACTTGAGTAAACTTTTTCTACTAAATACTTTTACTCTTAAAGCAACACTGTGTAACTTTGACTGTTGGCTTCGAAAAACGAAACTAACGTTTTGTGGACTGCTGTGTCTGCAGCCTTTAATTTAGCAAAGCTGTCCCCAACAGCGACCCGCTGCTGCAGCTGCAGCTTCAGCTTCAGTGTGTAGGCAGCCTACATGTTGCTTTCAAGAACCTCTGTGAATCACAGAGTCGAGGCAGAGCAGCTGTAGAACATCAGAGGGAAAACTAGTGGACATTTTCTCCATAAAATATGACCCGGTTTTATTAAAATTGCTGTTCTGTGCAACATGTTAATGTGCATCATTTAGGTAAGGTAGCGGTCAAAGTTACATCGTGTTGCCTAAATCAAGTAATTTTTTGGATGAATACTTTTTACTCCTATTTGAGTCATTATTTTAAAGTAACAATACTCTTACTTGAGTACAGTTTTTGGCTACTCTACCCACCTCTGACTTAGTTACATGCCGCCACTGTTTATGTGGCTGTTTGGATTTAATTTGAGCTAAGCAACAAACTGATCAATATTAATTGTAGAGAACCACAATAAAGGTGCCATTTTGTGGTCTCTGACAATCTCAACATTTAAATTTTTAACATTTTTGGCTCCACTAAACTGTTTGTTTACCTTGGGTCTGTTGTACTGTACAGTGTCTGTGTTTGTCCAGTATTTACATGATAAGAATTCAGATGCTGCAGTCTTAGAAAGACAAACTTTAGTTTAAGTGAGGAGTAACTCGGTTGTTGACACCGAGCTCCATCTGCCTTCAATTAATTCCTGAAAACACTTGAAGTTGTTTTGACACTGAACTTTGTGACTTCCTCCTTTTCTTTTCCTCTCAGATGTTTTTCACCTCCTCACTCTCGAGTGCAAAAGCAGCTGCCACCTCGCTGAAGCAGGAGAGCGCACATTGGTATAAAATAAATGCTTTGTGTGTGTGTGTGTGTTTGTGGGCAGGGCAGCAGCAGTGAGAGCTGGATACAGAACAGGAACTGATGGTCTCTGGGGGTTCTCATGGCTGTCTGAACGTTTGAAGGGTAGACCGCTCAGAGAAGGCAGCGATAGAGAGCATCGACCTCTATCTCCGGTGTTTTTAGCCAGCTGGAGGCCGCTTTTTAACCAAAAGCTCTGCCTTCTGCCTTTTAACTGCAAGGTGAAAACACAGCATCTGGAAGGAAGGGTATACATTTCACGCTCAGTCCCAGGTGTGCTGTAGAACAAAGGCTGCTTTGCTTCACGCAGTGAAGGTAGTGGTGGTCTTGTTGTCCTGTAATGGATGGCTGCGTGCTGAGTGATTTGTGGAGGTGATCAGTTTGGATATGTTGCAGGCAGCTTTCACATAAAGTCACAGCTTTTTTATTGCATTTTTTTATGTGATTCATGGGAGAATCTCCAGAGTTGATGCAGCACAGATTGTTATAAACTTCTCACACACACTCACCCAGAGGCACAACACACAGCAGAGCAAATATAACGAGGACTTTTGGTGGCATCGGCTTATTGTCACTTTGAATGAATGGCAGCAGGTGCCAGCTGCTCCCCAGGCCTCCGGTGCGACCCGCAGGGCAATTATCTGCTGCATTAAGATGTGACTCTGTAATGTCAGCCTTGCTCCCCTGCGTGGTTACCTCACCGCCCCTTCTGCACCCACCTTCACACTGTCATGCAGCAAGTTTCACTTTACCTCCAGCCTAATGACCAGCTGTCCACGTAGATTTCAAGAGCATCCATCATCCACAGAGAAGTACTGCGGGAAAAGAGGCATGAAAAATGAGGCAGACAGGTGGAACCTTTCATTACTCATCCACTTTGATGCTAAGGACAGCAAGGCCTCTCATAAAGTTTCACAGTAAAGAAAACCTGCACAGAGGTCAGATTTCATGTAATCAGTGTTGATGCAGTCAAGACCCTGTTGGAAGAACTGTTGGTGGATGAGCAACTTCCACCCCAGGGCACCCTCTCATAAAATCAGGTCAAGTTGTTGGAACAAGACAGAATCAAGTAAATTTGTTCCACAGATAATTTGACACAGCAGCAATTTTATCATTCCCTTAACAGAGAACTTCAGTATTTTTTAACCTTGGCCCCATTTCCCTGTGTGTGTGAATGTGTGTGGCTGATGAAGGCAACTATTTTGGAAGTTGATCCAGTATTGAGGGAGGCCGATGCAGCCGACTAACAATCTCGAACAGGATTCTTGAGGGCAAATGCGCACCTCCAGTGTTCGTCCACTAAAAGTGCCTCTTTTTGCCACTGACAGGCTCAGATTGATAAAGAATTTGTCTTACCCTTCACTCTTCCAATTGTAGGGGCTCCTCATCTGTAACAGACTCAAATAAATACTTGGAGCCATCAAAATCATCGACACTCTCAAAGTCAGGTAAATATTTTTTTAGTAGTAGTAGTATTTTATTTTCAGTCACAAATTCACATTCCATTTGCATAAAACAATATACAGTAAACATAAAAAACAATGTCTTTAAACAATATGAATCACATTATAAGCAGACAATCTCTATATTTAGTGACTGAAAAAGGTATAAGCTGAAGCTGAAAGCTTATGTATACCATCCTATCACTGCATCTCTTTCATAGCTACTAGCCTCCAGAATTAAATAATAAATAATACTAATAACAATAACAGTTTCAACAATAATCATCATTCATTCACGTTTATAACCCTCAAAAATACAGTAATACACCATTTTTTTGAAAACCAAAAGCGAGTTACACATTCTTATATTTTCATCAGCATTGTTCCACAGTTTAACCCCAACAACAGAAACACATCTCCTTTTAATCTCTTTTTTAGCTTTTTGTGCAGTAAACTTAACAACACCTCTCAAATTATATTTACATTCCTTTATTGAGAAGAATTTTTGTATGTTGTCTGTTTTTTTGCCACCAAAACATCTGTGAAATGTCTGAGAGTCGTTAACATGATCATGTTGAAATTTGTGAGCTTCGATGTTTTGCACACTGCTCTCCGGCTTGGCTTCAACTCTCAGAGTCACACAACTGTAGGATATCGAACTATGCCTTGTTTGTTTAATTTGAAATGTAAATATTTGACATATCTTTATTTTGCTGATATCTTATGTTCACTTTCAACTTTTTATTGTGACAACCAGAAAGTCAAGTGAGTCATTTCAAACCCAAGCCGTGCAGGTAACGACTGATTTAACTGATACAACTTTGTTGGGGGTCCGGAAGTTTTCAAAGGTGCAAAATATGTCCTGCTGAAACTTGGAGAAATGTGTGTGTGTGTGTGTGTGTGTGTGTGTGTGTGCAGTCTTGGTTTGGCAAGTTTTTCTACGTGTAAACATCGTGTAGCGTCAATGTAGAACTGGAAGAAACTGACGCAGAATATTTATACAATACTTTCAGACCTTGCAGATATTTAAAGTGAAACTAGACAACTTTTTTTGTCTTAACTTTGTCATTATGTTGTACAACCTGATTAAACAGTGTAATTGTGGTTGAAAAATGACACCATTTGCTGCTAAATTTGGCCTCCAATAAGCCCTGTTTTTACCATGATATTTTCTTTGCCACTGAGACGAGGGTTTTACAGAAAAATGAAAAATCAGTGTAAAACACAATTGCACAGAAACACTGAATAAGGTTTTAAATGATCTGGATAGATGGACAAGCTTGCCTAGTTCACTTCGAGCTTGCATTGCTGTTGTAAAAATGAATGTCTTACCAAGAGTAAACTTCATCAGCTCCATGATTCCCCTCTCTCCCCTGCCGGTTACTGGAGTAAACTTCATTCAGCAGTCTCTAGGTACATATGGAATGGGAAGTGCCCTCACATAAAATCTACCACAATCCAGCGAAGAGGATCAGACAGACGTCTAGCAGTGCCTAATTTTAATTCGTACTATTGGTCTTTTGTTCTCAGGCCTCTGATCACATGGTTTGATCCTCATGCGGTGGCACACATTGGAAGAAGGAATGGTGCGTCCTTTGTCTTTGTCAGATGTTTTATTGGCGAATATTCACATAGTCAATGTCAGTTACGGTTTGGGCCTATTATAGCTCAACTATTTCAGGTCTGGTGCCCAGTAGAAAGGTTCTGTAATATTTCCTGCAGATGGCATCAGCATTCTCCAGTTCTTAATAATAAGGATCTGTCGATTGGAGGGCGACCAGCCACCTCTTCCCAGTGGGAAAGCAGGAGTATCCATTTTTTGGTGATATCTTCAATGCAGATGGATTATGCTTCTCTCAGGACATTAAGAATAGATTTAATCTACCAGGTGCATGGTGTACCATGCCAACAACCTTTGCCTATGCATCCGCTATATGAGGTTATGGTTACAAAAAAAGGATCTAGGTGTTTGGTGTCCACCTAATACCAATATTTTACTGAAGCATCCTACAGAGCACTCTCTTTGGACAGAATATGGAGGGACAACGTCCTGGAATTGGACAGTAACTTCGACTGGGGTGTGGAATGGGCAAATATAGATTTGGCATCAGGTAATCGCGACCACCAACAGATCCACTATAATTTTGTACACAGAACTTACCTGATCCATCTTAAGAAAGTTTGCACTTTATGTTCCTTGAATACTCCTGGCACATTTCTACACATGATGTGGAAATGCCCGATTGTTGCCCAGTTCTGACAGGATGTTGCCTCCAAGTTGACAGCACTTTTTTCAGAGATAGTACCTGTGACTAGCCAGGCTAGCGCCCACTGGTGGTCAGCTTAATTATCTTAAGCTTTACCACATAGTCAGAGGACTTTCAATACACTATATGTTCAATGGCTGTTTGTTGTCCTGTGTTATCTGGCCTTGTGTTTGCCTGCTTATATTTTAAAATAAAAAAGATTTGA
>JAQFJA010000021.1:20573445-20588645 GCA_029874485.1 Naso brachycentron
GCTGTAAAGAATAGCCATAAAGAGACATTGTGTTTGTTTATAATCCCTTTTCATAGCAGACATGCTGACATGTCACAGTATGAAAAACACTGTAAATGATAACATTACTGTTATTCTTCAGTTTCAGGGTCTGTTATTGTGGCTGCTGGTTCACTGTCGCACTGCCACTACTTACTGGGACGCTTGAACAGAACAAAGCCACAGCTAATGTTATTAAAGGCAAAATGCCTGCTGTGAAAAAGGTTAGTTTGCTCCCCAGCTCACACAATCTGTTTCTTTGCCTTTTTACATAAAAGATGTATTAAACTTTCATGCTCTTGAAGGCCACAACAAACTTCCTGATTATCCTGCCAGTGTCTCTTTAAGCCCTTTGGCCTTACAAAGTCATTACGTAAATGATTTTACAGTCTGTTGACAGTGGAGATGCCCAAATATATAAAGCTGTTGTGGCAAACAGCACAACACTGTTAACAGAAACAAAAAAATAAGAAGTTTCAATTCAATTCTTCCCCAGTGTATAAATATTGAGTCATTTCCAGAATAGAACATTACTTCAGGCAGTGAAGTTTTTCTAATAGAAAGCACTGGATGAGTAAATGTTGCCTGGCAACCAAAACCATAAGATAAAGAAAAGTGACCTCTTGGCTAATCCTGTCCGACATTTGCTCAGTATACACTGACAGTGATTTCATATGTAATTCATCTGCTTGACAATGACAGACACAAGCCATCTGTCATTTGTCACAGTTTTTGGCAGCTGAAACGGGACCTAATTGCAGACACTGAGACACAGCAGCAGCAGGTGGAGTTTAGTAACAGAAAAGCAAGAAAACAGCCAGAAAGATATTGCCGAAAATACCAAAGCAGCCTATGAAATATCTGTGAAATGTATGAAGACGCCACAGTAGATTATCACTGAGGAGCAGCTGTGCAGGCAGGTGAGGCAGTAGATTGGAGGAGGGGTCCTGTCGAAGCCAATCAGAGCGTTGCAGTTTATATCAGAGCTGCGTATTGATTCTGCCTGCAAGACATAGCTCGGGTAGTTCGGTCTGGTGAACATCCTCTGACTCCTTTTTACATAACTGAACTTTACTGAACATCTCTGCCAGGAACATCATGTATATCTGATGAGCCGTTTTTAACCCTGCTGCAGTCACAGTCACTTCTATGCTGCTGCTGTTTAAATGTTTCAAAGCGTCTTTGGTGCTCATGAGCAAATGACACGAGGCCAGAGTGAATGTGTTTCTCAGCCTCAGTCCTGTCAGGAGAAAGCGCTCTTTTCCTCCTGCAGCGCCTCTGCTCTGCCCTCTGTCACCTGCATCAGCCGAAGGTCAGCGGGGAAAAGCACACAGAGATGTACTCCTGCTGCGTAATCAAAGATTACAGCAGCTATTTTTGACTGCAGCTTACCACCAGGTAACAGTAGCCTCTTGGACAGCAGCTCTCTGTGGAGCTAACGGTGCCCATGGGGGAGGAGGGGATCATGCTGTATACAGTAAAGTACACACTTCTCTATCCCCCTGCTGTTGACTTGCAGTGCATTAGCTGGCTGGGGCCTCTGGGCTTATTAGTGAGTGACTGCTACCAGATATGGGTTTCGGAAAACCTACCATGTGACTGTCATTTTTAAACGTGGGCTGAAGGAAGTTTGTGGTTTTCTGTTTCAGTCACTGCTCACCTGCTGTTCGTGGGAAAAGAAATCTCCAACTTTTGCAGAAGCAAATGACTTGCTTTGTTTTCCAAGGATGGCTGCGTGCCCTTAAGACATGCTGATGTGGGTAAAATGTCACCAACTAAAGGCTTGACTAAAGTCAAAATGCATTTCAAGGTGGATGGTTGAAGTCCAAGAAACCAACTAGACAGTGCTCTCATTTAAAGTGGTCTAAACCTCATGTTGTTGTTAATTCTTCACCTAACTTGACCTTATTCAAAAGTCATTAGTACTTCCATTAAAATAGTCCTTGCTAAATAATAATATCTTAAAAGTCTTAGATGTTAAGTCACCCTAAAGTGCCCTTTTCTGAAGTTTTATGACCTTGTTCACAAACATCATAGAGGTAAATGCTTTAGAATGTTTACATCCTCTGAAACTCTGTTATTCCTTCATGCCAGATGTGAGAATCCTGGCAAATGTCCTTTTCATTAATGATAGTAAACATAAATGAGTTAAATGACATCAGACTCCAGGCAAAATAGAAAACCTATTTAGAGTGGAGCAGATTAACCAATGTGGGTTATAAATGAAGCTATCAAGTAGCCAGTGAAACTCACCCAAAGTGAATGATGAGAAATTAAAAAATAGAAAAGACCACCATTATTTTCTGGTGCAGATAATGTGTATAAAAAAGGGCTCTTGATTTCACTAGTGAGCCTCGTTCATCCACAGTGGCTGACACAGAATTTGTGCACTGACTGTGAAAGGTTAGGTGTCAGGCTGCTGTGCCTGCCACATTGTTGTGTTTGGCTGTTGGCAACGTGCATTTCTGTCTGCCACTTTTTTGATTCATCCAATGGACGTGTAAGTGTGAAGAAGTGTTCATATTTTTTTTGTCTCTGAGTGGATTTAACAATGTTCTGTTCATTTTATGCCTGTCTGCTACCAGGCAGTTCTGCGCGCCTTTTTAGACCGTTAATTTCATTCAGTGGCACGTTGGTTAATGGGACTATTCATCTCTGAGCCAGGTTGAATCATAAATTGGAACATGTGTAAAGGTGAGGGACATTAAATGAGTAATTAAATCATCTATTTTAGGAGCATGTGGGAACTTACAACCCTTCCTCTTGTATCTTCCTTTTGCTTATAATGGTTTCGTGCATGCACTGTGTGTGTGCAAATCTGTTTCTATATAATATGTAAGTATTGGTAAGGACAGCAATGATTTGTTTTCTCTAAAACCATCAAACATTAGATCCCAGTACCCACAGTCTTGTATATGGATGTGTGTATTTTTATAGGTGGTTTGATAGGTGGTGTCTGTCAGAAAAGGAATGGGTGTGTCCAGTGTTTTTTGTATCAGTTAGTGTATTTATGTATTTCTTTTGGAGCACATTTTGAGTAATTTTAGCAACATAACCAGCACATATGAAAGGTGGTGGACCGTGAATCGTGTTCTACATGTATTGTTACACTGCTTACTAAACTTTACACAGCAAGCTATGTTGGAATATTACAAGCTAACAAGCTAACCGCCAGTGTCTGGCACCTCCCTGTCCAACATAAAGCAGGTAAACTATGCATCGCTCTTCATCCCCAGCCTCTCCTCAGCTGGAAAGCAACCAAAAGCTGAACTGAGATTCAGTCTCATTCTGTAACAAGATTTTTCCGCTTGCCAATTCACCTCACTAGGGCTACGTTTCCCTTTCTTTGTCACAATATGTCTGTATCTGTAGCTTTTTCCGGTTTAAACAGTGTCCAGTAGCTGTGCTCTGCTGCGCTCTCAACCTCACCTGCACGCTGTCATTGACTGGGGAAAACGCACCCCCTCCTCACCCAAAAATGTCCCAAGCGGCTCTCAAGAGAAGCAAAACATCAAAATACAGGCAGAGGGCAGTGTGTCTCACAATCACCAGGACACATGTTTTGCGGCCCAGAGGTGATGATTGAGCAGCATTACTTTTGTGTAATTCAGTATTTTATTTTTAGGAAAATCCTACTGACTCCACCTTTAAATGCTTGGACTAATTATTTGAAATGGTGTAATTATGTAGTTTCTTCAGCAGAGGATGGTCCGTTATTTAAAAATTAAGTAAAATGTTCACTGTACAGCTCACTGATGTTTGAAACAGTTTGATAAAATTTAAGAAATCCTGCCTCCATTACATATCTTTGTCACAAATATTTGATAACCACTTTCAACCAACATCATACACATAATATTGTCAGATATATCGGATATCAGAATTTTCTTGCTCTCTAATATCAGCGTCAAGCCCAAAAATTCCTCTAGATTGTATTTCATAATGGGTTTTTCCAAAGGGATTAACATACTGGGGCCAACATCCACCAGCAGATAGAGAGGTAGACGGAAGGAAAGAGAGAGGAAATTTGCATGTGTGTGTATGTCTTTTGGGTCATATGAGACCCATATGCGGGTCATGCCAGCCAAGCTACTCTCATGATAAGCCCCATGCCTCAGAGACTTATGCAGATGATGTGATTGACTGATTTATTGTGATGCACTGAGTCGTTGCCTTCTGCTATGGTGAGTGACCTTGTCGGGCATTTGCTCCAGGATACTGGATGTACTGTGCTATATGTCTGTTGATTGGATTCTTCATTCTTCATTCGACTTGTTTACATGCTCATATTTTGTTCCATAGAGCAAAGTTTATTTGTTAGTATTCTGTGTCACACCGTATAAATGGATCATTTGGCAGTGCTGCTCACTGTTACAGGCATTTGAGACCCTGCAATTGTTTCCCTTTTTCATGCATTTTAAGTTGTCTCACATGAATACAATGGATTTTCAATTTCCCCGTTTTCATTTGCAATGCATGAAACCGTTGGAAAGCAAAACAATCATCAAATACAAGTTGACTCCCAGCTATTAGTGCAGTCTTTGTGCAGTCTTGTGTATGATTTTAAAACCTGACTGCTTGAAAGGCACAGCTGACCAACAGTTTCAGCTGAGTATAGACTGCTTCATGGTGGATTATCTTAGAGCTCAAGCTTTAATTTCAACCCTGTGCCAGTCAATTAAAGTTTGTAATTGTGATTCCACTCATTTGGAGTGTTTGATTGCTGCTGTTGAAAGAGAATTGAGTTTAATTAATTTGTCTCACTGTCTGCTTCTTTGTTTTTCTCTCCTATTCTCTCTGGCCCTTGATCTCCCCTCCCTATTCCCTTTTCTTATTGTCATTCTTTCTCTTTCCTCAGGTGTCTGGCCCAGTGATTCAATCCCAGACAGGAGCAGGAGGAAGCAGTAAAAAAGGAGGGCCATGGGGGTGAGCCTGGGGCAGGATGTCAGCTGGCTCTTGCCTTTCCTGTTCTTGCTACTGAGGATCACAGTGTCACCCACCCAGGGTCAATCATGTCCCCAGCGTTGTGAGTGCATTGCAAAACTCAAGACTGTGTCCTGTAATGGTAAACGCCTGTCCACACTTCCAGATGGCATCCCACTGGACACCAAGATCCTGGACCTGAGTGGGAATAAACTTCGCTGGGTAGAGCATGGGGACATGCTTCCATATCAGCGTCTTGAAAAGCTGGACCTGAGTGAGAACATGATCAGTGTCCTGGAACCAAATGCTTTTTCTAGTCTCCAGAACCTGCAGTCACTTTCACTGAGGGGAAACCAATTAAAACTGGTCCCAATGGGGGCTTTTTCACGTCTGTCCAACCTAACCTCTCTGGACCTCAGTGGGAATAAGATTGTGATTCTTTTGGACTTTACTTTCCAAGACCTGAAAAGTTTAAAAAACCTGGAAGTCGGAGACAATGATTTGGTTTATATTTCCAACAAGGCCTTTCTGGGTCTAGTGGGGCTGAAGGAGCTCACCATTGAGAGGTGCAACCTGACGTCTGTGTCCAGCCAGTCTTTGTCTTACCTGCATAACCTGGTGACTCTGCGGCTCCGCTACCTCAGTATCTCTGCCTTAGACGACCAGAACTTCCGTAAGCTGGGAAACCTGAGAGGTCTCGAAATTGATCACTGGCCTTTTTTAGAGTACATTTCCCCTCACAGCCTGCAGGGTCTGAACTTATCCTGGCTGTCGATTACGCACACCAACATCACCTCTGTGCCCACCTCTGCCCTACGCAGCCTGGCTCACCTTACCAGCCTCAACCTCTCCTACAACCCCATCTCTGTGTTGGAGTCCTGGGCGCTGCGGGACCTTGTTAGGCTGAAGGAGCTGCATCTGGTCAACACAAACCTGGGAGTAGTGCAGCCATATGCGCTGGGTGGTCTGAGGCAAATCCGTCTTCTTAACCTTTCCACTAACAGCCTGGCAACCCTGGAAGAGGGAGCCTTTCAGTCTGTCAACACTTTGGAAACGCTGCGTTTGGATGGAAACCCTCTAGCCTGCGACTGCCGTTTGCTGTGGATCCTTCAGCGGAGAAAAACCCTCAATTTTGACGGCGCTTCCCCAGTGTGTATGACTCCTGTCGAGGTGCAGGGGCGGGCCCTTAACGCTTTCTCTGACTCAGCTCTCTTTGATCACTTTACCTGTCAGAAGCCTAAAATACGCAACAGAAAACTGCAGCAGGTATCTGCCCGCGAGGGGCAGGTTGTGTCGTTCATTTGCAGAGCAGAAGGTGAGCCAACACCAGTGATATTCTGGATCTCTCCTCAACGACGCCGCATCACCACAAAGAGCAGTGGCCGCCTGACTGTGTTACCAGAAGGCACATTAGAAATACGCTATGCCCAGGTAACAGATAGCGGAACTTACATTTGCATAGCCAGCAATGCTGGTGGAAATGACACCTATTTTGCCACACTCACAGTAAGTGGGCTGCCATTAGATGCAGCCCTCATGGCCAACCGCACTTACTATGCTGGGGACCTTAATGACACAAATCTGAATGACACCAGAGTCTTCTTAAAATTCACTCTGGACCTTAAGACCATCCTCATATCCACAGCTATGGGCTGTATCATGTTCCTGGGGGTAGTTCTCTTCTGTTTCATTCTGCTGTTTGTGTGGAGTCGAGGGAGAGGGCAGCACAAGAACAATTTCTCAGTGGAATATTCCTTCAGAAAAGTGGATGGACCCGCTGCCAGTGGTGGACAGGGTGGGGCACGCAAGTTCAACATGAAAATGATTTGATTATTTGGAACTGTTTCCGCTATTAGTATTCTTTCCCTGCTACTGTTTACAAGCACTCTCAAGCGAGGACATAAAGGGACGAGACACAGGAGTGGACGATTGTGCTTGCAAAATATTAAATACAACTATTTATAGGCCATTTTATTCAGACAATGTTTTGTTATTGAAACCACTGTACATATGAGAAAAAGAGAAATCTGTATGGATTTGATATATTTCTATTGCTTTGTTGTGTGCTCGTATTATTGTGCAGACAATAGCTGGGTTATAGTTAAAGATGTCTCTAATAGACTGTTAAAAGATGAGCAACAAAAGCACTCAGAGTCCCACCAGTCTTTAACCTCTACAGAGCTCTTGCCAACTCCATCCTGCTTCCCTACAAGGGACTCTGACCTCTTCATCTCAAAAGGACTTCACCTCTCTGCTCCGTCTGAGGTGGTTCAAGCTCTCTTTCCCCAAACTCATGAATACATTAAAACAGGGTGGTGCTCAATGAATGCCAAGGACTTGCCAATATATATTTCAAGCTCAATAACTCCATATTTAGACTACTTACAGTCAGGATTATAGAGCACTATTATGACATAAATGTAGATGTTAGATTACTTTCTGTAACACTGCCAATTTGACCGTAAAGCACCAATCAATGTCAATGCCATGCCATAGTAGAGAAAAAGTCGCCTCTCATTGGATACTTTTAAATATTAATCAGATATTAAACAAAGATGAGATCTTACAGGTTAAAGGAGAAGCGTATTATAAGGATATTTATGATCATATACAATGTTCCACAGCAGTGGTTTCCCAAAGTGGGGATCAACCTCCCCGGGGGGTCACGAGACAAAGAGGGGGGTTGCAAGATGCCTTCCAAAAAACAAAAACATTTTTAACATAATTTAAATTAGCATATTTAACCAATATTATATAAATTGTGGTAATATTCTTTCTTAAATTACTTTACAATAATATTATGGCAGTTAAGCTGTTGTTCTTTTTGTGTTGTAACCTACTGATGCCCGTGTTTGCATAGGCCTAACAGTGCATGTGTGCAACATGCACCGGTCTGTGTCTGTGGAACCGTTATTCTAGGAGTCGCAGGCTGAAAAGATTGGGAACCCCTTTTCTACAGCATTATTATGACAAAGGTGAGCTCATCGCTGACATCATTGCTAGCTGAAAATAACAGAGGTGCAAGGGCTATGAAAATGATTCCACGATCTCTCCAAAAAAAACCCAAATACCTTGTTTTAAAAGATGTGAAACTTGCAGAATGTTTAGTGGTATCCTCTCATGTAGAGTGACTAAAACACCAAGTTAAATAACGTCACATAACCTGGAAACGGCTCTTTTAGCTGCTTCAGGAAACAAACAAACAGCTGCTTCCGGGTTTTAAGCCGATGTTTAAGTTTGTGCTGTGTGAGGACACCACTAAACATTTGACAAGTTTCACGCTTTTTTGAAATGAGCATTTATTGTTTTTCCGATGGATTGTCGAAGCAATTTCAAGGCCCCTGCACTTCCATTGTTTTCAGCTAGTGTTGATGCTAGCAATGAACTTTGGTTAGTCATAATAATGCTGTAGAACATTGTATATGATCGTAAAAATCCTTGAATAACACTTAATGTGCAAAAAAACAAACTTCTCATTTAAGCTAAAATGAAAGGATCAGGTGTTCATTTGTGTGGTGACCAACCAGTACATGCAGATGCCCACTTAGATTTTCCATTGTGTGTCAGTTCAGTCCACACTGTAATGGACTCTTAGACTTTTGATCTGGAAAAGGTTAGCGCATGTACAGTTGGCTTCTTACTTTAAAATAATGTGTATTATTTGTATACTGAACATTTGTTGGGATACATTCATCCCAAAGTTGAATATATCATGTTGTATAGTTAGGATATAAACTGTGTAAGATGTATTATATATATTTTATAATCATTTACATTGAATTTCTTGTGGTTGTTTATAGTACTGTTGAGTGGGTTTTTCAGTTTTACTGTAATTTAAATGTCAGCCTCTTTTTAAATTAGTAGTAGCTAGTCCAGAGCTTTCACAGCTCCCACCATATGATATTGTTAGATACCCATTTCACTGAGACTTGCCTGCTTTTAAAATCAGAAAGGGGGGTTTCTTTTCTTTAAGTTTTTTTTTTTTTAAAGTTTCAGTTCACTTGCCTATTTTTGGCTGTAAGTGACAGTGGGGAGATTGCCTGACCAGCGGGGGGAGGAGTTAAGTGGGTTCTGATTAGGATCTCAATGTGTTTGAGACATACAGGGAAAAATGCTAATGTGAAAAAGACCTTTCAGACCAAAACAAAGGTCATAATGAAACTGAGGCAAAGAGATAAGGTGTCCTTTGAAGACACTGACACTGTTATCCAAAGGGGTTGGCTTAGTATATGCCACATAAAATAGCTGCATAACATTTTGCAAAAGTGGATATGAAAGTGATACAATTCATTTTGTTTTTAATTAATTTATTAAACTGGGATCAAGAAATTATAAAGTGTTCTGCTATGACAAAAGGTGTTTATTCATAAATTAATAATTACTGGTTCTACTACGGAAGATATAAAGTCATGGTAACACCTTATTAGGATAGTCCACCTACAGAGTATTTGTAACATTTCAGCAACATTTCAGTTGATATTCAACAATGTAACTGTTTCACCTACAGTAATAATAACCCTGCTTAGTTAACCATTTCATTTACAGTATCTTTGTTGAACATTCAGAAAATGTAAAACAAGTATTTAACAATGTAGATACAAATATCAAAAAACAATTAGTCAAGCAGCTGATATGTTGTCGAAATGTTATAAATGCTCTAGAAACTATCTGTAAGTGAACTATCCAAGTACAGCGTAACCAAAGTATTTACTAATTACAATACCTGAAAACAACATAGATGCAAATGTGTTTGTTTCAGGCCTTGTACAGCATCTGTGGTAGTTTCAGTACTATGTAAAGACTCTGTAGGCATTAAGCCCAGTTTCCTTCATAACTACAGAGTCAGTTTGGAGGGAGGGAGAATATGTGAACTTTTCATATTGATCTAACCTTAAATTTATCTCTTGTTCTTTGGGTTTAGATCAGAAATCAGCTCTTCCTGTTTGTCTTGAAACTACTACAGCTCTGACTGTGTTACTCTGCTGCCCTCTGTTGACTATACATGGCACTCAATGATACATTATTTTTATGAGATAGGGCTGACCTAACTTGATATTAAGCCCCGTTTTTCTCGGTTTCCCGAAGTTGATGAAGGCCTTACCTGGATTAAGTGTAATTGGAAGTGAATAAATTCTTAAATGACACTAGATTAACTTTATTCACACAAAACATCCCTCCCCTCTACTGCAAGTGAATATAAGTTCATGTAGTGTTTGTTTGTGTGTTCATCCACATGTACATTTCACAACAAATTTTACAAGCTGCATTTATAACTCACAATATGGAATTGTTAATAAATAAAATAATAATGTTACTGGGCTGATTTGAAACCAGTTAAGCTTCCTCTCTGCATTTTAGAAATGTAAACAATTGATGGTATTTTTCATCGTCCTTTACTGGATTCATTCTGTAAATATGGAAACCATTGTGTCTGGAAATTGTGCTAGACTGTTTTGTATTGTATTGTTTTATAAAAACAAAGCACACTATTTATAAAGCATGCTCTGTTATCTGCTACGATGATGTCTTGTCTGTCGTCCCATTTTTTTATGGCAGTAATTTGGTCAGTCAGCCCTCATGGTGGCAGTCTGACAGTGTACAACAAACCTGTGACCCCGTCACTGTGAAATTTTGTTTTGAAATTTAATTTTGATCTGTTATCCATGTTTTAATTTAAGCGCGATCAGTTGAGTCAAACGGGCCGATGTCTTATCTACACTACATATCAAGATATACTGCTTAAAAACAAAATGTGCTTATCACAGTTCACTTGAGTCCATTTGCTGTATGAGGAGCTTTATTGTTCATTTTCTATGCATCCATCTAAAAGCAGTTTATGGAAATAAATAAAGTTTTATGAGCAGATAAATGAGCTTTGTATTCACGTCTCAATGTGCTGTTTGTTTGTCACAGTTTTCTTTGTCCTGGCTGTTGAATCATTTAGCTGTAATGACTAAATTTATTGTAATCAGTGTAACTTGTATAACTAAACTGAGTCCAACTTTCATTTAGTGGGTAACTGTTCTATTCTGACTGGACTGAAGCTGTATGAACTTCAGGAACACCTCAGAGAGCAACAGGATGATGTTCAGCATCTAAACTGATATAAAATCTGCTCAAATCTTATAATCTTTGAAGACCCCTACACAAAAATGAGTTTTGCATTGTTACTTTTCTTGGATGTTTAATGTTACTGTTTCAGATGATGAATGGTAAAAGTTTGACACCTGAAGGCGGATTTCTCATTTATCTGCTGAAGGAGTGGGGGGGGCCTGTGGGCTCACTTAGAATCTGATAAATTTACTTACATGAATGATGCAACATTATCACAACTAGTTTCTAAGCCATATCCTGGTCTAATATGCAGATTTAACTATTTAAAAACTTCTAAACTGACTTCTCAGTGATGCAGGGGACAACATGTTCCTGTACTTGAACTTCAGGTTAAACATTAGTTTGCATTAATTTTTCAATCAGGCGTATGTAGATTTAATTTGAATTGAGATTTAACCGAAGTTGTCCTGATGACCACGGTGAGTTGTAATTTGATTTTAAATGTCTTGTGGAAAAAATACACTACACATATCTTTTCAGTGTTGAGGGCGACACATTACTGTAATCAGAGGACATTTGTCTAATCTAAGGCATTACTGTTGCTATTTCAGCAATCACATTACAGGTACTAATCAAACAATTATCTAGTTATTTGTGTTACTTTATTATTTATATTTAAATAACTTCAACTACCCCATTTTCACATCTTTCACATTTGTCTGCTTTGTTGTACTTGAAAGCATAAAAGAGATCTTGTGTTTGTCTTTTTTCCTTAGTAGAATAAGGATTTGTGCTGATGATGCAGGCATATGCAAGGTTTACCTTGATATTGTTAATTGGCAGTTAAGTGACAGTGCAGCTCAGGTGATGTTACAGAGTACTGCTAAAGCAATGTAACTATATCTTTAAGCAGTGAATAATTAAGTAATGTAATACATTACTTTTTGAGTCACTAACCGAACACTGCTTGGCACACATCAAGAGCTTTGCCCGGGGGGATGAACATCATTAATCCACAAGACTGCCCCTCCCTTCCGATTTTGGGAAACAAACAGTGTGATACCTTCAGAATCTCCCATTCGCTTTCAGTAAGTGACTTTGACGGCCAAAAACTCATGTGATTCATTTATCATTCTCATTAAACCTTTCAGTAACAGCCTGCGCCACGTGGATGGTGGTCTTGTCGTCTTGAAACAGACCACTCACTCAGACAGAAATGTGTCATCGATGGATTAAAGTGTTCACTCTGAGAACTTTTTTAATGATTTGCAGCTGTACGTCATCCACAGGAGACGAGTGGTACCAAACCAAGCTGAGGAAATATCCTCTCCTCCAGAACTCACAGACCCCCTCACTGTTGGTCAAGCATTCATGCCTACACAGTGTTCTTGGTGTCACCTCCCTTGCAGCCCACCCACTTGTCAAGGTTATAATGAAAAAATGAGTCAGCTGATGCAACACCTTTTTTTTCCCCACTCACTCCTATGTCTCAAAAATGTGTCTGAGTTTCTAGTTAGTTGCTGTTATACTGATCTTGTCAACGTGATCCATCATCACAGTCTAACGGGCCTTCTCAGCATTTTGATGGATTTCTGAGTGAATGATGCAATGGTAGTTGCTTCACTATATCATTGTCAACACCTATCAAGAAATATTTGCTCTGATTCCCTACTCATTTATTTAGGTTCCTTCAATAATTTTACACTCTTATGTGTGCTAATAGCAAAAGATTAGCTCCTGTCATTTACCAAATGTATGATGGCTAAAATATTTTACAACTGTGGTAAATACCTTGAAAGCTGCCAAGATGAAGATGACAAATGAGTGAGTTAAAGGCAAGGCAAGTTTATTTACATAGCACCATTCAGACACAATCCAATTCAAAGTGCTTTACAGAGGGATAGAAAATACATTAGAGATCAGATCAGATCAGAAAATATTAAGATTAAGATTAAGAATAAGATTAAAAGACATTAAAGCAAATGCCAAGCAAAGGCAATAGTTCATGACAAAACTATTTTTTGAGTATCAATTACTTATCCTAAGAGGTCTTAAACTGAAGAATAATATTTTTTCCTTTCAACATTATTCCACTGTAAACAGATTTTTTCCTAAAATACGAGCCACTCACTTTAGCTGCTTTGCCAGCAGTCTGTGGAGACACAATTTCAAAACATCAAAACCATCTAAAAAGTGTCCATTCAAAAATCTCAAAAGCTTTGTGTGGTATAATCCAAGTCTTAATTATGGTGTCATAGGCTTATTATTTCCAAAACACTGTTATTTTTGTTACATAGTTGCTTAATCCAACATATCCAGTATTTAATGCACGTATTTGGCTGGGACTGCGACAGGAAGCCTTGTACCGGATAAGTTGAGTGCATTTTTGTTTTGTCTGTCCTGTAAGGGAGAGTTATTCTTTTATCCATCAAAGCACAAATGTCAAAAATAAATTCTGCAAGCAGATAAAAAATAGCTTGACATTCAGCTAAGATATGTTGTTGGCAACACTTTATTTGGATAGTCCACCTACAGACAACTTCTAAAGTATTTCTAACATTTCAACAACATATCAGTCAACTATTTTACCGAACCCTAACTGTAACTGTTACAGTAACATGACTGAACATTCTGAAAATGTACAACTAATATTCAACCCTGGATATACAAATATTCAACAAACAGTAAGTAACTGATATGTTAGATATGATTACATAACTTTGACTTCTTCTATCTTCGTAGAAATCACTGACTGATTTAGTTTTTCTCTTTGTATGTAGACTTCAAGGTAATACAGCTGAAACTCCCACCTACTCTGTTAAGATTTGACTCACCATCCGTGTAAAGGTGTTGATTAACATGCAGCCTATGCGACCGACACCTCAGACAAACCACTGAAAGATGCGTCACCGGCAAGGCATTAGACATCAACATCAGCCATTACATAATTAAGTATCCAAATGTGTTTTATAGTCTTTTAATGATTGATTTTACATACTTAAAGTAGACTGCAGTGAGAAAGCCCACAGTGCTCTGACACTAGCCCCTCAAGTACCTCTTTCAACTGGTGAACAGAGGAAATGATGCCACACTAAACTTCAGCACGCAGACAGTCGCTGCTGCTTCACTGAAGCTATTTTCAGCTCTACCATGAGAACATTGATCACTTATTGTAATGATGTAACACAGTGTGTGTGTGCATGCGTGGGGTCTCTGTGTGGGTAATCATACATCTTGTGACACTGTGGTCTTTAAATGTGCTCTAACTGGCACGGTAGTGGTTAGCAGTTGCTGAGCAAACATCTGACCTGCAAAGAAAACGTGCAGCTCTCTTCATTAGGATGTGATCTGCTTGCAATGAGCTGATATGCTGCAAATTAAAATTTACAAAGATTTTTTTCCCACAATTCTCTTGTTGTCAAATATGCAGTCTTGTATAAAGTACCAAAAAGCCGTAATTGTGTGAAAGTAAAAATACCTTACTGGAAAATTACTGGTAAAAGTGAAAGTTGCCCATTAGAGATATTCCTTGAGTAAAAGTCGTAAAGTATCTGCTATTTACTGTAGTTAAGTATCAAAAGTACAGTGAATATTAATGTTCTTAAGTATTGAAAGTAAAAGTACATGTAAAAGCTAGTCAAATTTTACTTTTAAAAATTATTTATTTTTCATTTAGCCTATGTAGCCTCTGGTCTAGATAAGGACAGAGTACCCCAGTCATAAAACATAAGGAAGCTTTCTAAACTTTTTAAACCTCTAGCAGCCTGGTTTGAGCACAAAAGGCAAAGAATAATCTCAAGCTGAATTTGTTACTTTGTAAATGATTTAAAATCAAACATAAAACATGACTACACTGGCACCCAAAGTAAAAACCAAGTCATTACTTGTACTGCAGCTTAAGAGCACCTGTTTGCACTCGCAACTAACATGATTAACCAATGATCAAACTTCCTGCAGTCTGTGCTCAAATATTATTGGCTTCTGAAACAAAACAAAACAAAAATCATTAGCTAGTAGCCTACCAAATTTCCTCTGGTTTTATTTAGTAACAAGTAACTAAAATGCTTATGGGAAATTAACAGAGTAAAAGCATCTGTTTTTTTTGGAAAATGTAAGTAAAAATGAAAGTCATCAGAAATGTATATATATATATATATATATATATATATATATATATATATATATATATATATATATAAACAATT
>JAQFJA010000021.1:20680006-20695977 GCA_029874485.1 Naso brachycentron
CACGTCAAATATTGCCTTATTCAAATATTCGATAATTTGCAAATAAGAAGCCCACATGAGCTTAGACAAACAAACTTCAGAAAAGTCAATGTATGTCCTAATCCTCTTAGGCTGAAGCACTGTGGATGTAAATGCCAACCTTTGCGAGTCAGAGGAATTTCACTATTGATGTAAGAGCCAGACTGGTAAAATTTGACTTGATTCACACTATGGTAATATTTAGGAGTGATTTTATAGCAGAATTGTTCCTGCTTTAGGGTTATTTTTAGGGATTCCCTTCCATGATGTTTGAAATACCCCAGATCTTAATAAAAAATAATATTATAGGGACAGGGACTTTGTGTTCAGCATAAACTTAAGTGCGTTCTCATTCAGTTGCCGTGCCTCTGCCTCTCTACAATAAATCAGGGGCCCCTGCCTTCCCTCTCTCCCTGCCTCCTTCCCTTTCCTCTGCTCCCCTCAGCTCTGACCTCCCATGGTCCCCCTCTTTCTGCAGCGGTTGCGGATTACACTGTGTGATAAGCCTCCCATTTCTTGAAACTATTTGGGATTGCTCAGATTATCTGGCCTCATATCCTTTGGAGTCGGCTTTGGAAAGCCCGATTTTAGTCTCTCAAAGCAGAAGATTTCGCATCCCGACAGCTTTGTGTAATTAGCATCTAACACCGGGTGGTATTTTAGCATTGGGCTCACTTTTAGTACTATCTGCACGCACAGTCAAGCGCACTCACACACACACACACACACACACACAAAACACTGCAAGGTATTGAATTCAATAACATTTACTGAGATTATGACAAAATATTGTTTGTGTTTTTCTAATAAAAAATTCAGAGTACAAGTGAAAGAAGTGCAGCTTCATGAGATTCAAACATTTTATTTAATCACTGAACACCCTAAACTCACTTTACCTTTGGTTTGCAGATTATAAGTTACACTGTGCAAGTCCACTTCAATAACATCACATAATGACATATTTATCAGCAAATAATACAGAATACCTCAAAAATATACAACTATTAACTCTCATGGTACAGAAGCACGCAGGCCCGGGTGGAGCCCCACTTGATGCTGCACACTGGGCCATGGCCAGTAGAGTCTGGGTGCCAAGCATGACAGAGGGAGTGTTTGGACTTGAGGGCAGCACCAACAGGTGGTTCTGTGGGGCCGGGCGAGGGCAGGGTGGTAGGGGGAGCTCAGAGAGGAAAGGGGGAGCTGTCCTGCCGCCCTGCGCACCCTCCGCCGTGCCCTCCGGCAGTGGTAGTCCCCGTTACAAAAGTCCAGGTAGTTTGAGGGATGAATCGCCCAGAAGTGGCCTTTCCCGTTGTCACTGCGACCTGCTTTGATAAAGCAATCATTCAGGGACAAGTTGTGACGCACGCTGTTCCTCCAATTTTTATCCTGTTGGAGCAAGTAAAGAAATATGATTAAAACCTAAAAAGTAAGTAAGAGATTCACAATGGCTGCTCCCTACTGAACATCAACATAGTTGGCTGTTAAGTATCACTGATCCTCCTCAGGATGTCACCCTGTCCTGTTGTTGGCAGGGTGCACGATGGTGTGTCAGGACTGTGTATGATCGCAGTAAAACACAACACCTTGAGTTACCTTTTTAGCACGTCAAACCAGCGATCAACTTTAATCCACAAGGCTACTTCCAATCTGTTGTTGCACCTGGTAAAGGCAAAGACAGTTTGCAACCTAGCAACAGGATTACTTTATTTGTGAATTCGCCAACAAGAAGATCATCTGGTGTCCCTGCGAGCACCTAATTGCCTAACCACTCAGACAGATTACCTGTGCCAAGTAGGTCGCTTTACATGTGAAAATGGCTACCAAGTTTTTTTTTTAGCATCTAAACGAAACACGCTAAAGACTTTGGGAAAAAAATGAGAGCTCTACCGTTAGGTGTGACGAGTTCTCAAAGTAAGACGGAACGATACATTTGGCAGTAGTCCCACAGACAGACATCCCCTACATAACTACAACTATTGTTTCCTAATAGTGCCATTTATTTTCCTCTTTGCCTGCCTGGTAAATAGCACAACACATTCACTGATCTGAACGTACCTTACTCTTGAAGTACGGGTAGTGGTCCATGATCCATTGGTAGATGTCGCATAGCAGCAATTTCTTCTGCTCTGACGCCAGGATTGCCTTGGAGATGAGTGCGATGTACGACTGGTTGGGTTTGTCGGCGGACTTCTCTGGAGCGCTGCTGGTAGATGTGGTGGTGGTCACTTCCTCCTCCCCCTCCTCTTGTTGCTCTTCATCCCCCTCCTCTTCTTTGGCTTTTCTTTCTTCAGTCTCTACCTCTGACCTCTGAAGCCGCTTCTCCTGTATCTCCGAGCGAATCCCCACCTCTTTGGATCCAGGATTCTGATGATTTAGCATGTTGTTCGCCGTCTGCTCTGCTGTATGACTTCCTGTCGCTTCTTCTTTAGAACCTTTGACTCCTTTATTGAACAGAAGGTAGTCAATAGTGAAGCTCAGTCCCAGCCTTTCTCTGCCGCCAGTGCGGCTGCTTCTGTTGTCCATTGTCATCTCTGAATCAAGATATCTTAGACTCATTGCAAATGTTTAATTGTTTCCAAACTGGCTAATAAATAAGTATCTGATGATAAATGACAACTTTTTCTCTCAAGAGTCTTCTCAGAATTTTGTGTCTGAATTCACAGCATGGCTAATTTTCTTTCCAAATGCAGAACCCGTCATAAACTCAACGCCTCAATGTCCCTTGCTTCTTCGGCCGAAGTCTTACTGTTGACAAGATCACAGATAAAGATGAGCCTCTCAACTGTTGTTAACCTTGATGCGCTCACGAGCGACACAATCTCAACCTGTGGAAATGACGTCAGGCTTTCGGACTAAATACGGATGCGATGTTTAGAAGCGAATTTGAATTAAATGAGTCAGCCTCTGACAAACCTGACGAACCAAGCTACTTTTGCAGTATCCAACAGCCTTTTGCTCCTGAATTGGAGGGTTGTGCTTCACAGTTGTGAAGGTGACTATTTATATGACTGTGAATTTATCCCTCACAGAAAGGGGCAAAGAGGCACAGGGGAGGTCTAAGTAGGGGGTCTCAATTGAGGCGGATTATTTTTTATTAACCTAAGCAAATCTTTGTAATTACGGGAGATTAAACACTCAAGAATTAGTCAGACTTGGTGTGTCGAGAATGGATGCTGTGGAATCAAAGACCTTTTAGATGCTTGTGTTATCCTGTTAAAGTTGTTTTGTCCATGTGGATGATGTCCAAAGAATTACCTCAATTACCAAAAGCAGTAATTAATGGGTCAAGTTCAGTGTTTTGAGGACAAAACACACTCATTTGAGTTTTAAATTTTTGGAAAGAGCATGCGTGTACTGTGCAGATATCGACTAGCAGAACAGTAAAGCATATAATTAAAAAATCCAATCATTCATCCCCTGTTTTAGACCTGACCCCTCTTTAACACTAATTTCCTGTGATTTTTTTCCCAATTATTAAGAAAAAACTATATTCTTTTTTCACAAAAGAGACTTTACATTTTTCCACATATAAAACAGTGCACAAGTAGCCTACTGCAGTTTTTTCTGCTTGTGAGTAAGTTCAATAATTATGATCGATAGCTTTTGAAATTAAAATGCCTCTTCACTGAACTGTTTAATGTTTTCTGTTACAAGCATATTACTAATTTTTTTTTCCAAAGTACATTTCCCACAATATGAGGATGTAGAATGATGTGTTAAGACCCTACTGCTGCTACTGAGTTTATCTTTGTTTTTAATAAAACTTTACTTATGAAATATTATAATTAGTGTTTTGATTGAGGTGATATTGATATTGATGATACAGTTTTTTTTTCTATTGTTGTGGTTAAAATAGGCCACGCTGGAGTTTTTCTTGTTGTTTCTGTTATGATGCTCAGATCAAATATCTACATGTCAGACTCTTGTGAATTACACTTCTGAATAAACTGTAAAATGCCACTATCCCTTAATAATTAAAATTCATCTTAGTTTCTATGCAGTGGAGAAACACAAAGAGTTCGTTATTGCCTTGGACTAGTTTTATGAGGTTTACTACAGTAGCCTTTAGTTTAAGTATAATCCATAGTCTTCTAGTGTTTTAATAACATTGTGTTTTTATGAAAGTATAAAATATTTAGATCCATGATGTCCTTTTACACACACTGTTACATCTAATAGAAAGTTATCAATGTCCAGTATTTCCATGTGTTATACACTTAAAGGCTCTGACATCTATGACAAATAAAGATCTAGATTTAACAGTGTCTTCATGCATAAGTCATGAACTTGTTAACTGTAGAGTTGTGGAGACTGAACCTCTCTCCCCATAGCCTGCACTATTTTGCCTAAGCCGTCATCTCATTAGTCCAGATTGCAGTGATAGTGCAGTACAGTACAGCCATGTCAAATCATGGACCCTATTGCCCTCTTCTGTTTAAATGAAATAACATGTTATGCAAACACAGAAGAGAGCACTATTACGCTTTTGTCATAACAAGCTAATTTATTGTGGTTAGCAGTATGAATTTCTATGTATAGCTATTTTTTTAATCAGTCAAAAATATGAAACATTTTAATAATTGTAAAAATAGTTGCCTGTACAAGTATTGCAGAGAAAGTACCAAGTTACAATTCAGGTTTGCATTCCTACATTTAGTCTGGTGTAAGAAAAAAAATACATAATACAAATTTAGTTTATAATTACTGTAACTTTTTTTTTTCAATCAAGCAGCTTTGTGGCAAAGCCAGCTGTCATTTGTGGCTTTATCTTTTTTTTCATACTGACTTTTCACATTGTGGTAAAGCCAAAATAAACATACCATGTCATTAAATGATACTGCAATTACACGATCCTTCAATTGTTTTTTGTGTTCCATGAACTAGTCTTGGCTTCATGTGGGAAGCTTTAGGAAAAGCAGGGCTGGATCACCTCAGGTAGCATAAGTGTGACATTAGCATACAAACTGTCTTCATCTGTTTTGTCAGAAGTGTAAGACGAAATTATATTTGTCTCGTGGACACGGTGTGACTGGTCTATGATGTTACGTAAGTATATTTCGTTAATTATTCGTATTATCTATGATGAACATACCTCAGACAAAGCATTAACTCCACATCTCACGGCTGGAAGTAGAACCTGGAGCGGATTTTTTTGCACGGACGGGAATCGAACAGACCATGCGACCTGGTCCACTTGACAGCCCATGCTTTGCATTCACGTTGATTTTAAACCGTTTTTAAAACACACTTTCACAATTCCTCAATACTATAAAACCGAAACATCATGGATATCAAAATACTTTCACATGTGATATTATTTATACACAGTGAGGCCTGTTTTGGAAATGAGACCTGTCTCTTAGTGTTTTTAAAAAGTTGCACTGTAACTTTAAAAAACGGTGGTTCCGCCTATTTTATGTATAGCGTTGCAGACGCTGGTAAGAAAGTGCGCCGTGATTGGCGGTGGCTACCCGTCAATCAAAGCAGGTTTTGCGTTTCATTGGTGAGAGACTAGCCGTCGCCTCTGACTCTCGCGGTACTGCTGCACGAAGATGGCGGCCGAACTGGTGGAAGCGATGGCAAGTAGAGCTTGGCTAGCTTTGGTTTGAGGGGAGACGGACGCGGGAGTGTTGTGTGAAACTCGCCCCAGTCACGGGGAAATTGGGGGCTATGTATGAATATAGTTAAGAGTTTGTACTCTTTCAAATGTGGCGTATTACATTCACGACGAAACTAACTAGCTTGTACAGCTAACTTAGCTCGCCTGCAATGTAATGATAACCAGGCAAGTGCGTTGGTTCAGCTAGCATCACGCTGGCTCGAGAGGAAGACACCGAAAATGAATGATGCTACCATAAGACACTTATGGGTTTTCCGCTAAGATGCTCTTGGTCGTGTTACCCCTTGACGTTAACTGGGTCACAATTATGTCTGGTTGTAGTTAGTCGGTCACTTTACGGAGCTGTGCACCTGTCAAAATGTCTGTTTGCTATGATTGAATACCGACAGCCCTGTTTGTAAAGAAGCTAGCCATCCTATTAGCACAGGCTACATTGATTGATGTTCAAGAAAGGCACAAAAAACGGCAGTAGTGCTGTCTTTATAGTCCATTTATAGACAGCATATCCATCAGAAACCCAATAGAAATCCGCTTTGTTGTGAAAACTGAGTCTAGACACAAAGCAGTTGTGGCGCCGATCCCAACTGAACAATATCAGACGAAGCTACAGCGTGCTAGAGGGCTGTTTTTGCTCCACAACATTCCGTGTTTTAGCTGATGTTAACAGTCAACCTCACATACTCCATATGTTCCTATACGGTATGTTTATACAGCATGTTGCTAATGACTGCTAAGTAAACATCCTCATGTAGGCGGCATGTTTAGTCATGTGTCTCGTCGTGAGGTAGCATTGACCGATTTCACTTTTAATCTCTTTCTAACTCTGCATTAATTCATTCCATTAATTAAAAAAAAAGAATGATTATGGCGAGTACATTAGACCTTTAAGATTCGAAACATTTAATTAACATTCGAATGTTTGATTGCCTGTAGACTCATTCTACTCAAAGCGTAAACATGTGAGCTTGCTATGGTTCCTCTTCTGCGCAGAGTTTGGATGTCCCCATTGGACAAGCAAGTTCACCCATCAACCGTCAACAGTCCTCAAATGATATTCACTCATGAACCATTTTGAACTGATTCATAAATGTGCTGCATTCCAGTAAGGTTACATGCTGTCATCAAACTGGATGCTATTAAGTCTATAGATCTAAATTTAAGATGTATTCTGCCTGAATGGATCGTAAACGTTGTACACGGGAAGCCATGTCTGTTCTTTTTAAATAAAAGGGAAATCTATAGGTTTTACCCCCTATTGCTTTGTCTTGTGTTAAAATTCTGTTGTGATTCCTCTTTAGTATAATGCTGCTAAATCATAAACCCCGTCCAATGTTGTTTATGCCTCTGAGCTTTTCATGAATGTGTAGTGTGTATGTTATACAATGGCTGCTGAAGTGTAACATCACATTCTTCATACTGTTCAAGATTCAGTTTTCTAAAGTTTGTTAAATGATTACAAAGCTTGCTTAAGAATGTTATGGTAGAATTGAAAAATGGCTAGGCTATAAATCAAGTGGTGAGAATGTAGAGCAGTGCGCGTTCTTACTGTATCCAGCTTATTACGAGGCAGGTTCAAGCCTCTGTAGGATTAGAGTGACTAAGGACAGAGGCTAATATTAGCAGGAATCAAACAGTTTAAGGCACTTCCGTGTAATGTTAAATGCTCCACAAGAACTGTAGATGATTTTGTGGAATCTGCCAAAAGCAAACGTGTGTGTTTTGCAAGAATTGCTACAAGGAATTGTAAGATTTGATTTGCTTTGACTTTTTCTAGTTTTTTCCTTTCGAACAGAGCATGTTTAGGAACTTGGTACATTCACAAACTATTGTATTATAACGTGTTTTTCCACCTTGGGTCACACAGGTCCATGATTTTTCATTAAGGCAAGTCATGCCTTTAGAATCATAAACAAGTAAGGGAATCATGTAAAAATCTAAAGACTAAACTCTAAATACATCTGAAAAACAGGGTTAGTAAAATGACTATTGCATTGTTTATGCTCAAGAATAAGGGAAAGAATAAAATACTTGAAGTTATGAAATTCTTAGGAAAAAGTAAGACATACAATACATCCACAGCCATTAGTACTGTTCGTCAGTGGCTTTGCTTATAAGTCAAAAATCAATACTTGGCTTATACTGGTAAATTCACGGATTTGTCACTGAAACTGCCCTTGTTTAATGTTTAGTTTTTGTCTTGTCATCCCTCTAGAACATGGTCAAAAGTTTCCGGGTCTCAGACCTGCAGACGCTGCTGGCCTCGATGGGTCGCAGCAAAAGTGGGCTGAAACAGGACCTGGTTGGGCGTGCTCTGAGGCTAGTGCAGACTGAATACAGCCCAGAGCTTCTGAAGAATGTCAGACAGCTCTATGAGTCGCGCTTCCCCAAAACACCTGGCTGGCTTGCGGCTCGGCGTCCAGAGGGCATCTCGGTTGCATACTCATCCCTCAGCTCCTCCCCAACTGCCACCTCTCAGGGCGCAGACTACCTCAACGGCATTTCCAAACCAATCCCCACACCCGCACCAGAGGTCAAGCTGGTGCCTCTGCCCTTCTACCAAACTTTGGAGACACTTTTGCCACCGACAGAACTAAGTGGGTGTTTATAGTTTGTCTCTGTGTCTTTGTATTTAAATTTTTTCTTTCATACAGATTTTTTGTCCTAAACATATTACACTGTTTTAAATCTTGATTTTCTGTACATATAATTTGCAGTGGTCCACAACAATGAGAAACTGCAGGACAGTCAATGCATATTTGAGTTAACACCGAACCAAGCAGACCAGATCAGAAATGCAGCGTAAGAAAATCAAAAAAATTCTCCTGCACTTTACTGTTTGCTTAATTTTCAACCTCTAAACAAGTGTCTGTTTTAACTTGTGGCCTTTTCCCTTTTTTTTTTTCTTTTTCTTTTTTTTTTTTTTAGTGAACTACGTCCAGGAATCAAATCAATTCAAGTGGTTCTCAGGTAGGTTTCCTTTAATTCTCATTCAGAATCAATATTATTAAATCCTTTGGTTTTGGATGTGCTCGTTTTGGCAGCTCCTGTGCTGTTAATCTGGATTAAAAAAAATTCAATGCATGTCCAGATCTTATTTTAATTTTCACCTTGTTATGCCTCTAAAATGGAGTACCTGAATCTTTTAATTTAAAAATATTATGTATGTATTATGTTATGACACTAGCCTTCTCTCTCGTATCACTCTCTTTTGCAGAATCTGTTACACAGACTCCATTGGTGTTCAGGAGGACCAGTATCCTCCCAACATCGCTGTCAAAGTCAACCAGTCCTACTGTCATGTGCCGGTGAGTTGTGTAACCTCTGTGGGAGAAGCCACTCCTCAACAACACAAACACGACTACAGTTTGGCTGCTCCTCGGTTTTTGTCAAAGAATTTCCTTAGTCATTATTTTAAGCCTTTTGTTTTCAAATACAGACAGGAAGTCACTGGTTGGATTTTGGGCAGACTTGTGGCCTGTTTGTAGCCAAAATAATATCGTAATGTGTGGTAGTAGTGGATAAGCCAAGTGAATTCAGGTGGATGATAAATGAGGTGAGAATGAATAACATCCAGGTACAGATCCAATGTTGGTTAGCCAGCCTGAAGGCTTCAACTCCGTGGCAAGACTTCAGTGGGAAACTCTGAAGCTGGCAGTGTCTGTGTGGCTTACAAACTGCTGTGGTGTTATGCATTCATTTGCTTGTGGGAATGCTTTCTACATTGTTATGCTCAAGATATGTAGTGTGCATGCGTTGGTGTGAATTTTTGAATCTTTTGCTTTTAAAACCCATTTAGACCTGATGCAACATACATGTGTATTTACCTAATAAGAACAGATGAAACATGCCTTGCATTCCAGTTGATAATGATAATATCAGTTAATTATTTTTACTGATGTTTTAAAAAAATGCTTATGCACTTGCCAGAAGTGTAATCTTTCAAATGTTTTTTTATTTCATGTTTTCATCTCCTTTAGAGGCTGAGCAATAAAGGTTTTGGTGAATGTTGGCAATTCTGTCAAGATTTTCAGAAAACCTGCAGTTTTTAAGAGGTTGTATTTAAACAATGCTTAAGTTTTAAAGTGCTTTTTCAGAGGGTGATTAAAGTTGCTGGTCATGGCCCCACTCAAGACCTTTCGAGTCAGTGCAGTTATCGGTTTAACTTCACAGCATGCCCCTTTTAGTCACATCACATTGGTTATACAATAACAGTAAAGGTTACTTTTTTTGCAATTTTTTAATTTTACTTCAAGTAAAAACAGAAGCACATCCACAAACAGAACAAATAAACGCTGTCTGTCTGACTCTAGTCTAATATCAGCAGGTAACTTTCTCTTAGCTTAGTGCTCTTCATTCAGTTTTTCCCCAAAACAGCCCATATTAACTTTTTGCTAGCAAAAACAGCTTCATATCTTTTTAATATTCTCATTTTGTGGCTCATAGTTCACAAATAAAATGCACAACACAAAAGCCTAACAGCTAATTAATGTTTTAAACTGTATCTGGACCCTTCAGAGGGAATTATTCTGATGCCTTTCATTTAAAACAATCTGATCTATTTTGGATAATATATAAACAACCTTTTGGTGTGTGTTTGTGTGTTTGCAGGGCTATTACCCCTCAAATAAGCCTGGCGTTGAACCTCGTCGACCTTGTCGTCCTGTGAACATCACTCCATGGTTGCATCTCTCCAACGCAACCAACAGAGTCACAGTCACCTGGGGAAACTTTGGCAAGGTCAGAGTCTGATGCTGATTCTCATATTTAGATGTATTCAGGGTCATGTTAACAACAATGAAAGCATCACAAGACAGACAAATTTTACTCATCGACTCTGTCCAGCTCCTTCTGGCAAATTCCTTGATGCACCAACACAAGCTGGGACATGTAGTTCAATGAGGGTTTCACAGGTTCCACTCATTGTGCATGGTGTAAGTGAAACCACAGTTCTGTAGTGTGTTGGACCTGAAAGAACTGTTGCTGATTCAGTGAGTCACCAAACGTTTCTTGGTTTGTTTGAAGTGGAACATTAGAATAAGGAATTCATTGATTAGCATATTCAAGCAACGCAAGTCCACCTTATGTTTGGCACCAAGCCGGGTTTGTGGGTATTTCTGTCCTTCAGAATCTCAGATTCTCCAAAATCCAGGAGATAGTTCACATTTGTAAAAGAATTAATTTGATGTGTTTGGTTTTCAAAATATGTGTGACTTTGTAATCAGCTCATAGGATGCTGAACATTAAATACAGTTATATAATCTGGTGGGTTCCAGAGAGCAGACTTGCCTTCAATTTTTTCTGTAACGCAGTGTTTCTCAACCTTTTTTGGGGTACTGGACCCCCTGCATATTTTCTGAAATCCTGAAGACCCCTGGTCCCCCCCGACCAAAAATACATAGTCTCTTTTTGCTCTCGATCTGTTTTTTTTTTTTTTCTCCCTCTCCCTTGGGCCAGAGCATGTTTGATAGCTGTAGGAAACATTGCAGAGAAGTTCTTCTTCATCTTTTTCTTCATCTTTGAATAATGGTAGTTGTCGTCTTCTTAGTGTTTTTGTTACTTAATTTCAAGTGCTGTATGCTGAATTTTAATGAGTTTTCAGCAACATTTTCCTGCAAATTTTCAACAAAAAAATCCTTATAAAAGGTTAGTGGTGTCTGTCCACTGAAACGCTAGAGGACTCTTATTTAGAAAAGAATATAGGAACTGTTGAATTTGTATTAACAGCATTATGCAATGACTGAAAAAGGAAGATGGGAGCGGCTCAAAATGAGCCTTTGTACTAAAATATGACCAATATTATAGATATCAAACAGAGGTAATTGGAAATAAAGGCCTGCTACCTTTTGCAGTTGAGGTAAATAGAGTTCCCAGACAGTATTTGAGTAACATCTGTCTGTAAAGGTCCTAGGATCTTTTAAATACATATTGTATTATTTCGTTGACCTCTTGCTATTGGGTTTGAGAACCACTGATGTAACGTAAACTTGAGAATTAAAATTGATTTCTTTGTCCATAATAAATCTCATAGGTTAAAGTTTCAAAGTGGTGTCGGGGTTGCCTTTGTGTACATGATTTATTTTAGTTTTGTATTTTTTGAAAGTAAGTGCTCACAAATGCGTGAATGTCTGTGTTTTCAGCGGTACTCCGTGGCAGTGTATTTAGTGAGGGTTTTCACAGCAGCTGACCTCTTCAGCCAACTCAAACTCTGCTCTGTTGAGAGTGCCGAACGCTGTCGTGAACGCAGTAAGTGGTTTGTTTGTTTGGTTTTTATTTTCGAATTTGACTGGAATCAAAGCTACACACTGTCGCTCCTGTTTTGCCTCTAAAAGTCATTTAATTTAACCTTTTGGTAGATCTTGATTCTGCATTTCAATTTAATCTATGACAATATATTATCTGGTAAATGTTCAGTGACTCTAAATAATGTTTTATCTACAGTCCAAGACAAACTACGATTTGATCCAGAGAGTGAAATTGCAACCACAGGCCTCCGGGTTTCCCTCATCTGTCCAGTGAGTTCATCTTAATGATAATACCTGACATATTTAGAGGTGGATACGTCAGTTTTCACTCTCCATTTTCTGTTTCAGTTCTCAGTATTAAAAGCAGATCTCATAAATGTTGGTGCAGTATGAAGCTTGATTACTAAGACATGCTTATCCCCCTCCCACTCTGCAGTTGGTAAAGATGCGGCTCGGTGTGCCATGTCGAGTTTTGACTTGTGCCCATCTTCAGTGTTTCGACGCAGTTTTCTTCCTGCAGATGAATGAGAAGAAGCCCACATGGACTTGTCCGGTCTGTGACAAGCCTGCTCCCTTTGAGTTGCTCACCATTGATGGGTAAGGAGACAGAAGCATGCTCTGACTCATCCCACCCCTGCAGCACCATCTTTCTTTTAATAAATCCTGAAAATTTAGACCTTGTGTAATTTTAGCTGTCTACAGTCAGATGTTGGAGAATTTAAAGGACTCATGATTAGAGCTGGATATTGTTTAGAAAACGACACAGCCGTACCATTGTCTTTGAAAAATCATACAGATATGAAGGCCCGACTGATATGTCGGTTTGCAGATGTTATCAGCTGGTATTGGCCTGTTGCAGATATATCCGTATCTGCATATATGTTCTTTAATTTGCTCCTATGTCAAAACAGTATAGTAAGGCTAGTGATTTAAAATGGTTTAATTGCATAGTTTGTTCAACAGTCCGGTCTGTTTTATGGGTGTAACAATACATCACTTTGTATTGAATCGTACGGTACACACATGATGGTTTACGTGCACAGAACAGTATGGAGAATATAGGTTATAATTGTACACAGTATAATGTAGTAAGACTGAATGTAACACCAAACTAAATTCACATAAGCCATACATAAGCCTTTAGCAAGTTTAGCACACGCATACAAGCACATCATGAGGCTTTTCTAGACTTTGCTTTCACTTTTCTAGAAAGTGCGTGGATTAAACTCTGAAAGTGAAACGAGTCATTTTTGCAGAAGTTGTGTGATGCTCGAAACAATCAATCCACCATTTTAGTCCCAAAAGGCGATGGAGAGGATAGCTGTGTCTAGTTGCACACAGGAAGTCACAGATACAGCAGCAGATCTGGTCAAGTTTCAAAATAAAACACCTTGTGCAGATTGTTTTGTTTTATTAAATCACCCACAGCGAACTACGACGTATTAACATATACAAGTATCAACAGAGGTTTTTTGTTTTTGTTTTTTTTTTTTTAACCTGAGCCAGAAAGAAAAAATAAAGATATAAGAGGATGATGCAATTTTTTTTACACTATGATGTCTAAACAGAGGTGTGAACCGAATGGTGACTTCTGTGTACTGTTTTCTTTTTTCCCCTACTTCTTTCCGTAGCCATCACGTAAATCCTTCACATCCAAATTTTTACACAAACACATTTTGCAATGAACCGCCAGCTCCGTCAAATATGTTGTGCTCTGCTTCACCACACCACTGACAGTATGGGCTGTAGCTTTTGTGGTAGTGGGCCTGTTGCATTAAAAATTGAAAATGCTTGCGGTGATCTACTGTAAGCAAAAACCAAACAAATAGTCTTTTTTATTCTAGTTCTAGGTACAAAGAGAATTGTATGCAGGTATTTTCTGGCTGGAAAAATTTCAATACTTCTTGGTATGAGGTTATGTAAGTCAGTACATTTTTAAAGGTATTATGCATTAATACACATTACTGCTGGGATGTAACACAGCTATCATTTAGAGAACTGTTATTGTGGGACCCAAGGATTCAACAATTTTTTTTTTCAGCACTCTTTGCTTCAAGTGGCTCTCAAGACATCAACAGTCTCACTGTTTATCAGGCTATAGGTGCAAAATGTATGTCTGCAATCAGTCAGCAGTGTTTTCTAGTAAGGAGGCCTGCATTTGAACATTTTGTCTTTTCTTTGTGCTGTTTTGTTACTAACAGAAGAGCACATTTTTTAATGCCGTAGGACAAACATAGATGAGCTTGCAGTCCATTTTACCAGAGAGATTTATGATAAGATATTTTCCTCTGAAACCATTTGGGCGTGTAGTCTCCTGCAACCTTTAAGCAACTCTTACAGGCACACCCATACTTACACAATGACTGTAAGCATTGTGCTGAAGTTTGGCTTTGAGCTTCTTTTGCATTCCCTAAATTCATCATTCATAAAGCTTGTGTGAAAGCCCTTCTTCAACTGATCCGTCTAGTTTAAAGTTTGTTTAACTGGTTTTCTAAATATTGTCAAATTCAAAGTGGTTTTTGAGGCAGTAAAACTTCAGTGGATAATAATTATTAATAATAATAAAATAGTTTTTTTGTTTTAAGTTGGCATAACTTGAAAAATATCTCACTATTTAATGAAAATAAACTTTATGGTGGTAAAAACCAGTGATTCTCAACAAGCACACTGAAAGTGTTGCAGTAGTATGAAGTGGTCATCTCGTCTTGACTCAAGCTGGCTGATGATGCTGTCTGCGACTCAGCTTGTTAAATCGCCAACGGCAGAATCAAGAAAAATCTATCGCCCGAGTCGAACTTCAGTCCTAGTTTCATGAGATTGTACAACTGACAGAAGAAAGCTTTTCAAAGTGACAACTTTAGGTTCATCTCTGATGCCTCCTCTTTTTTCCCTTTTTCTCTGTGGCGTGCGCATCTCTTTCTGTGACGCCTGGTCCGCTGATTTGTCTTACAGGTTGGGAGATGCCATAGATGGATGAGTGTGCTCAGTTCAAATCCCACTTTCCTGGTTTTGATGAGTGCGTCTTTGTCGTAAACAATCCATGCCTCCATATAAATAACCAACAAGATTTTTTTTTAAGTCGAAAACTATTTAAAAAAATTTAGTGCAGGAGCTATTGGCTGCTGTATCTATATGCGCTGCTGTTACCATAGCAAAAAAAACAACAACAAAAACAGGCTAACAGCTCACAGCAAAGTCAGCTGGTCAGGTCAGTTACAAGCTGTCAGCTGATCAAAATGGCAGTTTTGGATTGAGCAGAAGCGGATCATGTTATTTGTTTGAGGAACACCTGTGTCTGTGTGACACAGAGACCTTAAAATTAAAATGTGAAATGCTTTGTTGCATTGACTGACTTTGCCGCTCATTGTCTTTTGTTCAACTACACACTTCCTATGCACACTCTTTTTTTATACTTTTGCTGTTTTATCAATATTTGAAATGCATCAGTAGCACTTCTATCATCAATACTCGTTCATATTTTAAGATGCTACAAATTATACCCAGCTTCCAAAGAACCTTGAAAAGCTGCAGTAAGACAACAAGTACAGGGTCTTTGCTATGGCGAGGGAACACTGTTTTGTCTTGTGGGAAAAACTGGCAGGTTTTCAGAGTGTCGCAGGACGGGCATTACAAGTAGTTGCAAGTTACAACAATTTCGTTGTAAATATATGGTCAAAACTAGGCTTAAGAAATTCAAACCATGCAGACCTCGTAAGCTCCTGCAGTTGAATTGAGAATTCTCTTTTTCTGATGTGCCTTTTGTGAGGCAACTCTGACCAGCGATGTATTTTCCAGGCTGCTCTCTGAGATTCTGAAACAGACGAGTGAGGACATCGAGGAGATTGAGTACTTAACTGACGGCTCCTGGCGACCCATCAGAGATGACAAGGAGAGGGACAGAGAAAGAGAACGCAGCAACACACCAGAGTGTCCTGTTGTTGATATATGTAAGTATCAATCTAACCTTCCTCTTTTTAAAAGATCAGATCAGTGTTACTACATGTCATTGTCCTTTGTCAACATTGACCACATAGGTTACATAAACCCCACCCATTTTTTCAAAATAGCCTTATCTATGAGATATGATGTTG
>JAQFJA010000021.1:20826605-20849510 GCA_029874485.1 Naso brachycentron
ATGTATTGGCATCCGATCAGTGCTCGACACTGGCCGCTACACACATTTGGGTATTGGTATCGATATCGGGAACAAAAAAAATTTATCGGAACATCTCTACTGATATTATATAGAAATAGTATTGACTTATATATTGGATATCGGAATTTTCTAGCTTCAGGTCCTGGGTTCCTTGGATACTTGAAGCTTTACGTTTGTGTTAGGGTGAAGAACGTGATGGCTCTTCTCTGGCACCAACTCTTCTGTGTGGGAGGGAGACGGTGGACGAATCTTGGCGTCTCTCTGTGGTTTTGTGCTGCTTGTGAACAAGTGGTTGAGCTCCACATACATCTCCAGAAGAATACGGTGACAGATGGACATTAATTTTCAATGTTTTAATTAGTGTCTTCGCTCCGTCAACGATATCTTTGTGGCGACGATCAGCAGCGTGCGTGTGTGTGTTGTCAAGCAGCCGCCCACTAAACAAGGTGTCTGTGGGAGCTGGACGGCAGAGTGTTCCTGGCATGCAGCTTTCTGAATCTCTCAAGCGAGCATTATGGGATTGTTGGTCTCGCTGCCAACAGGACCAAAGAGAGCAGCAGTCATCCATCTGGCCTTGTCTACTCTGTGGAGGACGTCCATAAAAGATGAGAAAGAAACTTTGCTGGCTGGGAGACAGGAAGACGTTGCCAAGCAAACACAGGCCTTTCTTCTTCAATAAACACAGCAATCAGAGTGCAAATTTAGTACCATATTGGAAAATCTTCACCAGAGCAAACGTTGAATCTCAAACTTGCAATGTGATTGCAGCAAAGCATCACCTGAGATCACCTTTAATCGGAAATGACCTTTGATTATTGCACAAATAACACAGTGAGGACTGATCAGCAGCAGTCGAGTTCAAGAGAAGAAATTCCACTGAGCTTTTTTCAGTCATCTGTTTTTAATCACTGATTGTAACACATTTGGAAAAGCTTTCCAGTGAAATCTTCTTGGCAGGAAGTTAATTTGCATTCATGTTACTGTCAGTGACATCCAGCAGCTGGTGGAAAGGACACGGACGCACTCATTTTTTTCCATATATACCTACACTATGGAAGCCAAGCAAGGCCATAATAATAATAATTTCATAGGAAACGGGGAAGTCCAACCCTCTCTGAAGACTTCATGTTAAAAATCAAATACAGCTGAGTGGAAACTGACGAAATGTTTTACTTTGTTTAAGGACAGTAAGTGTTGTATGTTGCACAGGTTTAAAACCCCTTCTAATTTTTGCCACATAAATACATTTGACTTACTTTTACAGGACTCAATATTACTTGTAATATTCTTAAAAAAAACTAACAAATATTGCCACTGGCTGAAATTTAAAGGTTTCTTTCCTTTTTTTTCTTCAAATATAGATTTGAGTCAAATAGCCTGATAACACTACTTTGGACCTTGGCTCAAGTCCAGGTCTGACATTCTTGCCTTCATATTATTAACTGTATACTGTTTTGGGGTAAAGACGACTGTGATAATCTCTTAGAATTGGTCAGGTTACGTTCTGTCAGTTGTGATCTGAGAAAAAGAAGCTGTGATAAGCTTTTCCAAAAGTATTACAGTCAATGATTAAAAACAGATGACTGAAAGGAGCTTAGTGGAATTGCCTCCAAAAGATTCTCAGTGGAGCCTGTGGTAGCTCAGAAGGTAAAGTGAGTCATCTAACAATCAGAAGGTGGGTGGTTCGATCCCCGGCTTCTCCGGTCTACGTGTTGAAGTGTTTTGGGCAAGAAACTGAACTCCAAATTGCTGATGGCTCAGCCATGGTGTGTAAATGCTGACGACTCGTGTTGTAAAAGTGCTTTGAGTAGTTGAAAGACTAGAAAACTAGATAGATAGATAAATAGTCCATTTACCGTATGTGACCAAAAAACACTTTGCTTTTTTTTTTTTGTCACTGTCTGAATTTGTGTTGTTGAACTTGCAAAATTCAAAAGAGAGCTATTCAGGTCACAGAGATTCAAAAAGATGGTTTTCAAAGTAAAACAAGCACTTTCCACTCAGTCATGCTTCAATTCCAACATGAAGATTTCAGTAGCGATTCGATTTCACAGACAAATGCTACTGCTAAAACTCATTTAGGGTCTTTATTTGCTTCCATACATGTGTTCTTGGGAAATCTTACGCATTTTGGTGTCCAGTATATTTCTAAAAGTCACTCACTGGAGCCATTTCACCTTCCACTGTTGTCCATCTAACAGCCTGTCAGTGTGCTGGAGCTCGTGTAGCATCAAATCAAGTGAGACAGTGAAGCAAAGTCACTATCCAAACACTAAATTAGCTGAATGCAAACCGCTCCTGCATCATCCCGCATGTGTGTGTTTGAGCAAGAGTCAAATCCTTTGATGCTAATCTAAAGTGACAGAAATCAGACCACCTGACCTGAGGGGCTGTTTCTCATTGGCTCAGTCTGTGGAGGGGAGGATGAGCTGAGCACCCTGTCTCATCACTGCTGTAGGGAGGGCCGCACTGCACGTGGGAGCGAGTTTGTGTGCAATGATAGAGCAGCCAAGGACAGGGAGCCCTCCCAGACAAACTCGAGCCAACAGCCATCATCATCTTCAGAATAATCCCCGTCCTCTTCATCAGCATCTTTCATTTCAGACGCAGTGGGAGGGACAGTAACGCTGAGGAAAAGGATTTCCTCTCCATTTTCCTCACTGGAGACAGACAATACACTGATGCTTCTGCTTCAACAACCTTTAGGACAGTTTCACTCAGTCACATTGGCTCTGCTCAGCCTCTCACACACGTGCACGCACACACACACACTTGCTCAGCCCTCAGGCCTCTGTCAGTGACATCATGCTGGATCAGGAGTCTTCCACACTTTAATGCATTTCTATTCTTTTCGTCTGATGTCAGCACATCATGCTTCAGTGTCTGCTCATACATACAGTCCATGGCGTATGTATTTAGTGCAGATCCGCACATACAGACATCAGTGTGTACATCACATGCATGAATGCATAAAGTCTATGTTCGTATTGTCGTGGTGGAAATGTACAGTACATGTGTGTAAAAATGCAGACAGGGAGAGAAAAAGCGAGGAAGTATGTTCAGTCTGTGCATTGCATTTTTCTGTCAGGATGAGTTTGAGCAGGCAGGGGAGTTTCGGGATGCACATGGGAGAGTGGAGGGTGGAGGGAGTTGGGCTTTGGTCTGGAGGCTTTCTGGTAGTCCTGGATGTCTCAAGCCCTAAGCCTGAGTGCCACATACCCTTTTCTGGGTAAACATCCTCACTAGTGGTGAATCTCACCCCCTTCCCGCCGAACACTGGCCCACAGACGGGGCAGAAGGAGGGAGCGGACAGAGAAAGGAGAAAAATGTTGAATTATGAGGTTGAATATAGGAAATACAGAGTAGAACAATGGACCAACACATTAAAGTTTCGTCCCTAAAGATAGGATAGATCCTGATTAATATACCATCTGTTTTTTCTTTTTTAGTCTGTTGTGCAGTCGTGCAGTACTTAAAGCTCAAACAGATCTACTTCTGCAAAATGTACTGAGGTATGCTCCAAAAACTGCATGGCATTTCACTAATTAAATTTTAAACTACCATCCACTTGAATGGTATTTCTACCAGCGGTGCTCAGGGACAGTGTGTCAGCACAACGATGATGGCTTTTATGAAACCATCTGAAGGTAGGATGGAGAATGAGCAGTAGAATCAAAGGAGCGGGAGAAACGAGGGGGTGCGTATTTATTTTTTTCATTGCAAATAGCTGTCAGATCATGTAAAGAATAGTCTCTGTGTTTCCAAAGCCTGGCGGAGACTCAGCATTTCGGAGCAGAGAGAAAATACTGTGCAGCTACGGCTTTGACTTCATGCTCCGCAAAGCATGAAAGATATTTTCAGGATACAGAGCTGAGCGACTGGGAAATCCTAACGTCAACAGAGGAGTGGGAGATGCTGAGTAGAGAGCGTAGCTCAAACAAGACAATGATCTCAATCAAAATTATGTAACATTAGAAATTAGAAGCAAAGAAGATCCTAGTGGAATCAAAAATTCTCCCAAAGACAGAGAAAGGAAGAGAGTGAAAGAATAAAGAGCGTTAGGTTACCTTGTGCGTTCTGTGACTGGACAAAGGTCTTAATGAGTTTGTCTGTGGCCTGCGTGTAGAGGGACAGGGCGTAGTGGAGCGACTGGAGGTCAGGACTCTTCTCCAGGAACGTCTTCTTCAGACCAACACCACCAGCATGGAAGTATTGCTAACATACACAAAGACAGATGGACAAAGCGGGACACAGCTGTTACATCAGAAGCTTGAAGAGAAGAAGGAACTTTTATGAGAATGCCTTTGTTGTTACGAGAAAAAAGGATTAAAATCCAGGACACATTAATCCAAAGCTTTAACCACTGACCAGCCAGGTTGGTTTACGTTATCAAAAGAGGGGCGTGGACCCACTGGCAGTCTGGCACGCCATCGGGGTGGGGGAAGGAACATAGATTTTGAAAGATGGATTCAAAATCCACCCAAAAGACCATGACAAAACCACAATTTTTTGCATTATTTTTGTTAAGTTTTGTTCAAATTTGTTAAAATTGCTGTCCAGTAAGTATTATTATTACATAGATTTTAAATAAGGGTCAGTTCTTTTTTGTCCATGGATGGATGGATGTTTAAATTGATTTGTGTATTAATTATGAAGTGTCAAATTATTTTTTTCTTTTTGAAATGTTACGCAAGACCATAAGCGGAATTTTTTTTTAAAAAAGTGAAAACTAATGATGTTTTCTCTATAATATTAGTTTATTTTAATAAGTTTTGTAAACCTGCAATAAAACTTAGTTATCTTTTTTTTTGAAAGCCTTGCTTTTATTTTTTTTTAGTTAATGAAAATGTTTTTTCTATTCTAATTTTTGTTATTTCGTTAGTTTCAGTTAACGATAATAACCTTGTCAATTACGCAATATTTTTCATACAAAAATGCCAAATATTAACATTCGTAGGTTCAAAAATTTAAGAATTAACTGATTTTACTTATATGATAATAAACTAAACATGAATTGTTGGTTGTAACAAACAAGAAATTTCATGACTTCACTGTTTTCTTCTTTTTACAGGCTAAACACAATTATAATTGTTCTAAAAAATAATTTGCAAACATGTCAATAATGGAAAATTATTGTTGCAGCCATTTTTGTAAATCCCGCATGAAAAATGACCTTTCTACAAGTGATGATGGTTTTTGTCTCTGTGCCAAGAGGTGCTTGTAATTCTGGACCCAATAATAAGAGCTCCATCAGAACATGTTACATCCTGTCCCTGTCCAAACCTTCTGATTTATGTCTGCTTCCTCTTTGTACATGCTATTTTATCTTGTAGAAGAGATAAATAAATTTGTAATATTCTAGATGTCAGTTATGATTCTATCCTGTCACTAGCTCTTAGAAATGTCATTGTTGCGTCACATCCTTATACTGTAAATTACTGTAATTTCTAGTGATCAAAGCTGATTATTATCAAACATTTAAGGTGGCTCTGAACACTGAAAGTCTTTGCATTTGCAACAGTAGGTTTCTACCTTGATGGTGTCCAAGGCCAGCTCTATCACGGCACACTGCTTGGGTGTGAGCGCCTTGGCCTCCTCCCGAACCATGTGCTCCTGAAGACGACAACAGCAGAAGCACAGATATAAATAACTACTCTGTCCTTTCATATCTCATATTCCCTTAGCAATAACCGTCTTGATTTGAAGCACTGATACCAGCTCCAGAGCATAATGGCATAAAAACATCTTGTACCTTCAGCTTGGACAGCTGTCCCAGCTCTTTGGCAGCATTAAAGATGAGCTGAGTGCCCTGGAAGAGACAGAAAGAGAGCGAGAGAGAGAAAGACAGATAGAAGAAGGTGGAGAGAAGGAGAGTATTGTTATTATCATGACAATGCAGGGCAGCAGTAAACGGCTTAGTGTCACACAGAGGACAGTGACGTTTCTAACACACACATTCATAAACAGTCACTTTAAGCCGCTTTACAAATGTCAGGGTACTTTTTTTTCCCTCAAGTGCTGTTATCACACTTATCTGTGTTTTTATTCATTCCAAAACATTACACTCTGCTGCACAAATCCACACACGCACGCACACAAAGTGACACACTTCAGTACGAAGAGAAGGGAAAGAGGCTCAGCTCGTAGTGAGGGCAAGAGAGGAAACATACCTGTGCCCTCATTAACACATACGTGCAATCACACACACACACACACACACACACACACACACACGTAGTAGCAGTTGCCCTAAAGTGTACGCAGGTATCTACTGGAAGTCCAGCCTAATGCAATATCACTAAATGCCTGAAGCCTGTCTGTAGATTCAGTCAGCTGTGCTTGTCATGATCATTGTAGGGCCCGACTGATATATCGGTTTGTTGATATTATTGCCCCATACTGGCCTTTTGCAGATGTATCTGTATTGGCACATATGTTCTCTGCTATGCATCGATATTAAAGCTGTCTTTCCAGGCTGGACAAAAGGCTTGGACTAGTGTTTGAAAGTGGTGTAATTATGTATTTTTTTCCAGCAGAGGGCAGTCTGTAATTTAATAACTAATAAGTGAAGTGTTTACTGTTCAATGCACTGATGTTTGGACTAAAGTTTGTTCAAATGTAAGATATCCTGGGGTGCTTTGGTAGCTCAGTTGGTAGAGTGAGTGCCCTGTGTACAGAGGCTATGTCCTCGCTGCAGTGTTCGTGGGTTCGATTCCACCCTGTGGTCCTTTGCTGCATGTCATTCCCTTTCTCTCTCTCCCCCATTTCCTGTCTGATCCTTCAGCTGTCCTAAAAATCCTGCCTCCTTTACATAACTTTGACACAAATATTTTACATATAAATATAATAGTGGATATCAGAATTTTCTTGTGCCCTAATATCGGTATCAACATCGCCCCCAAAAATCCCATATCGGACGGGCCCTAGTCATAAGAGAGTAATGTAGCCACCCTCCACTGCAACCCTACGTTATACTGACAGAAAATAAGGTCAATAGTTGGTTGAAGAAGGGGCTGATACAAACGTAACTACTTTATGCCAAATACTCTGCATTATTTTCAACTAAAATGCACAATAAACCTCAATTCTAAGTGCCAACTACCACTTTCTTGAAGTTTTGCCTCCTGGAGCTCAACCTCTTTGACTTGCGTTGCTTTTAATAGCTGAACCAGGCTCTATCATCGTCTTTTCTAAAGTTGCATTGCAGCGATGTAGAGCGATTACGCAACAAAAGTGTTGTTTTTTAAACCTAAGTGAGATTAAGTGTCGAGTGAACTCCTTGACTCATAGTTTATGCTGCGTTTTAGACGTAAATGTCCGCCTGTAGATTGGAGTGTATGACCTGTGATGAGACAGGGAGTGTAGGCGGCTACTGCTACAGCATTTCACAGCATATAAACAGCACTATAGAAGGATGCCGTGTAAAAACAAACGTGAAAAATCAATGTTTCCACTGCTTTGTTTGACTGGCGAGCTGAGGGAGAGAGACGAAGACACGGAAGAGAAGACATAGAGGAGAGAGACAAGACACATTGATCTTAAGTGGTTTAGTCCTTACATCACTGTGAGAAGCACTCTTCAGCCTCCCCTGGAAAGAGAGCATGTGGTTAATACTTCAAGCAGTGGCCAGTCCCTGCAGTCTAACTTCACTCTCACTGGCAACAGCAAAATACGCAATCAAAAGCGCATACGTTGCTTTGCAAAATGGTAAAACTGAGGAAACTTGTCACTGCCTGGGATGTTACCTCCTTTAAATTAGCTATTTAGCTTGTCTCCCAAAGCAACAACAACAACAGATTTTGAGCCAGAGCGAGAACATCATAGGATGATGAGAAAATTTGCTCAGAAATATGCATTTGATATTTGCTTTCACTGCAAACTCACATTACTGCTCGATTTTATGGGAGGCTGCCATTACAACTACAGGGCCACACTATGTCGTCTCTTATTAGGTCCAAGTTACTTGCAATTAGCTAACATGCTATTTACAGAAGAAAAAAAAGACAGGCAACAAAGAGAGTATTGTGTAATAAAAAAATTTGCATATTATGACATAAAACAAACTGTTTTTGATAAAATTGTCTAACATTTTTGGGAATACATTAATTAGCCAGAATAGGATGGTAAAATCTATACAAATCTGACCATGTAGCGCATAGTGCTAGAGCAGGGAGATCATTAGCCTACATTAGCATGCAGCCTAGCAACAGCTAGCCTGGCTTTATTCACCAAAACTTTTCATCATAATCACCTCTAAAGCTCGCTATAAACATATGATATAGTTTAGTATAGTACTACACACAAACAAAATGACAGGTTGTGATTTTACAGAGAGCTGATGTGCTAAAATATCAACAGGAATTTACTTTTTACAGTGTATTATATCTTATTTTACTTAAGTAAAGGAACTGAAAACTTTCTTTATGACTGGTGACAATTCATTTTAAACAAACACGCAGCTCATGTGGACTGAGAAATAAAAATCTGTCTATTAGAAGAAAAAATCAACATAACTGTTCGATATCATTTTCTTCTGTGTACCACAAGGTACACCATAGTTAAGAAATGGCGACTCTAAAAGGTAGCCTATATTTTAATGTAGATGCTTAGTTATGTATTAAATATCAATTTGAACCAATAACATCGTGTAAGAAAAGCCACAGAGCAGTGACATGTGTTATAACAGCATTACAGTCATCATAGTAACAACAGGACATGAAATCAAACCAGGACAGACCAACATGACAGGTCTGCAGAGACAAACAGTACAGTACAGAGTTGTACATTATACTCAGAGAAGACTGCAGTGTTGAAATAGATCAGATGCAAGCAACAAACCCACAGTGGGCGGTGGGAGGGAGGGGCAGGACACAGTTCAAACAGGTAGGAAAGGTGGCGACAGTGGGAGAGGGGGCAGAGGTTAAGAAGGGGAGAACGGGGACACCAGCCACCCAGAGATCAGAGTCACCCCACCAGAGTCTCAGTAAAAGGACACAATGAGAAGAAACAAGGCAACACCAGGCGCAAGAGAGGTACCACTTCCTGTTTGAGGAGAGTGTTAAGGAAGAAGAGACAGCAGCAGAGGGGGGCATTAATTGGTGGAGATTGTCGAAGGGGAGGAGGGACCTATCAGAACCAGTCAGGAATGCACCATGCTTCTGTCTTCTCCAAAGAGAGACAGCGTCGGAGAGGAGTAGAAGAAGAAGGGAGCAGACGAAGACATGAAAGAGATCTGGGACAGATCTGAGAGGTGAGACTGTGAGGAGGGAGAGGGTGAGATGTGGGGTAAAAAACAGGGGAAGATCGCAGCCACATATAGCAGAGAACCAACCACCGTGGACGGACAGACAGACACACACGCAGGAGTGCTGTACTTACAATCATCTGTGGAGGGAGAGCGGTGGGAGCGGGATGTAATAGTAATCACAACAACAACAACAACAACCAGAGAGAAGGGTCAGTCAAGCTGCAAAGAGCCCCACATCAGTCAAAAAAATACAAGTTCGGGCCCCGGAGCAGGAGGGACGTGGGTCAAATGAAACCTGACTAAAGCCTGGACTAAGTACAGGTAGAGAAGTGAAACAAGCCAGGGATTAAGTAAATGTAATAAAACTGAATTTTCTCAGAATAAAGTGTATTCGCCTTAGCATTAGTATTTGCATACATTTAGTGTTAACTATCTTTTCAATTTTTCTCTTTCTCTCATTGGACAAGCTCAGTTGGATAAAGGCTTGCTGTAGACCTTTGGCTACCGACGCTCAACCAGTAGTGTTGATACTGGCTAGTAGGGCTGTGCGATATAACAACATGTGACCATCGAAAAACATGGTTTCATATTGTGTTCTTTTGTTTATTCTGTTGTGTCAATCACAAGCTGTGTTCTAAATGGCATGCTTCTGTATTGAACATTTAATATTGTCAGTGCATAAGTGCACGAAGTGCGTTCACACTGAGAAGTATGCGAAAATGCAGCGTCCTGCTTGTACACTCAAAACGGTCCGACAATTAAGTGTGGAACAATAAACACGTCACACCCTCAATGAACGCCATATTGGTGATGTAGTGGAAACTTCCCAACTTTCAAAATGGCCACAGAGGATTATAGCCAAGGGTTTTCTTGCATCACCAACCTGGTGAGAATGAATGTTGCCGCGTTGTACAGATGTAAGTTATACATGATTTTGCACTAAGCATCACTATGTATATAGTATACTGTTGTCAGATAGCTGGTGTCAGTAATGTTTGTTGGGTCTGTAATGATTTGGTACTGTTAGCGTGCAAGCTAATGTTAGCATCCACTAGCTAGCTAATGTGCTCTTAGCTACAGTGGCACATTTTAATTGGGCATTAACATTGTGGTGTGTGTGCCAAGACAGAGCCAAGACAAAATGAAGAGCTGCGACTACTTATGTTCATTGTAGTGGCACGTGTGGACAAAAGTGGTACTGCTTACCGTCGTCAAGATCTTGTCTACAGCGAGCATTTATTTTGGAAAAGAGTGGAAGAAACGCCACAACCACAAGCTCAAAATATTAAAATTATCTGAGGAAAGATATTTTCCTGCTTCCAACCATGGATAGGCCTGGTAAAAAAGAGAACAGCAGGTCGATCTTCTTAATCTATTCAATCTGCTCTCCGATGGTCTCATTTGCAGATGTGGTTAAGATGTGAGGCATCAGTATTACATTTATATGCTTCATAACCAGCTAAAAGTTCCTGATAGGAACTTAAAATGCTTGAATCTAAATTTGCGCAAAGGTTTAAACAAAAGAAGAAAAAGAGTCAAATGTGAGTCAGTGAGTAAGAAATAGGCCTTTCCAATGTGGTTATTTATTTTCATTCAATATTAATTTATTGAATTAATGGAAATATATGCTATATTATGATATGACTCATTACATGGACATAAAATTAATTATACAGGAATATGAGCTTTTGGTCATATCGAACAGCCCTACTGGCTACCACCGTACATGGTAACCAGAGATTAATCATCACTGTCTAAACAGTGATATGAGGCTCTTTAGTTAATAACCAAACACAAATAAGAACACATATATCCAAAACAAAAGAAAACAGGAGGCTGCTTTCCAAAATGTTTGATTCTGTTTGGAAGTGGGCCAGATCCTCTGGGCAAAAAACAAAACATTTCTGCCACTCTGTTGTGAGTTACTCATAAATCAGGAATCTCTCCAAATAATAGTTGGCTGACATACTGGAGAGCAGCCGTGAGCTGGTGTTAGAATGATATGGTGCACTCCTTTTTTTTTCCCATTCACATTTCTTTTCATCTTGATTGTTTGGATGAATGAAGGCACTGGGGGCGATGTTAAATATAATGTGTGTAGGGGTTAAGAAGTGGGTAGGATGCCATGTAGACGTGATGCAGAAGCGGCTTGATGTTTTCGTTTATAAGAGGGCCATCTTGAATCTCAACACACACAAAATGTCTGCCTTTGTATTCCCTTTTCTCGCTCTCCACCTACTCCTCTTTTCTTTTGATGCTGCCTGGCAGTTGGAGGTGTGTGTGTGTGTGCGTGTGTTTGTGCATGTGTGGGTGTGCATGTGTTATATGGTTTGTACATCATTTTTCTGCAGGCTACATTATTGCTATGTTCGTCAGCAGCATGTGTCTCTTTGAAGCAACATTCACACTTACTGCAATAGTCATAATACTAAATAATCCTTCTGATATGTCTGTTTATCCAAACTTAAAATCAGTATCACTCCTTGCATGTACAGCAGGAACACTTTGTAATGATTGCCAAGATAATGCATGTAGTTCTGCATTATTATTGTGTGAATTTGTGTGGTTGCTGCCTCTGTATGTGTGTCTTCTCACCGTTTGGTCTGTGAGCGGTGGCAGAACGATGGTCTTCTCCATGGTGTTCATCACCAGCTTCCACAGCTCCTTCAACACACGCTTCAGCACGGTCTTCTCACAGATCTTAGCAAACAAAGTCAGGCTGGCAGGAGGGAGAGACAGAAGGAAGGAAGGGGCGATGAATAATGAGCAACAGAAGGAGGCAAACGCTGTTTTCCTGCAGGAAACAACTGATGAAAAAGAGAGAAGATGAAATCCCTGCTTGCCTCATGGATGCCTTTCTTATTATTTGTTATGTCATTATGAATTATAGCAGTTTCAATGTTGAGTAATAATAACAGCTGTACACAGTTTAAACATGACTGTGGAATAAAGCAGAAATTTCTCCTAAAAGAAGGAAAATTTGATAAAAATTGTGAAATTCTATGTTGGTACTTTTCTACCAAATAAGCTCTGGTGCTTAAAGCGGTTCCTTCAGGATTCTTTCAAACTTGATCTTCTCTCGCCAACCAGCCTACCCTGCACTTGTTTCCAACAGTTTTAAGTAAAAACATTGTACTAAAAGAAACACCATCAAACACCATCAGAGGGCATTTCATAATGCACACGACCTGTAGAAACCACATACTACAGTAGCAGTATGTACTGATTATGCCAAAAAGTAAAAAGTAGTATGCTGTAAGAAAACACAAGCAAAACCGCAATATGCCAAAAAATCCCCAGATGTGCACTGATTTGGAAAAAAATCTCCAGTATGCATCTGACCAGTCTACCTCGCTTAGTGACCAGTCTTCCTCGCCTACGTCAAAACCAACACCTGGCTGAGTATTTATTGTCAAAGTTTAATGAAAACAACAACAATAACAAAATAAGAATCTCGCTATCGCTGCTGGTTTATGCAAAATGCATTCTGGTTAACCTGCCTTTGTACTGCAGTGTGAATGGATAGCATACTGATTGTTTATTTAGTATGTAGTGTGTAAGAGTTACAATATGCAGTATGCAGTATGTAGTGGGCCCATTTTGGCTAACTTGGAAAGTCTGTCTTTTCTGGTCCCAGTCAGAAAACAACTTTTCACAGACTTGCATCTTTTGCAAAGTTGCATAAACTGGACTGAGACTCGTCCCATCTCAATGGAAAAAGGCATGTGGAACTTCTCCTAAGCTGCAGCTACACTTTGCCTTAAACTATGATAATCAGACCAATCAACCTATTCTAAAATTTTAAAAACAGACAATCATGAGTTTGTCCAACAGAAGCTAATTAGGTAAAATATTGAAATTCCCTCAGAGTTGAACTATCCCTTGCAGACTCCCTTAAAAAAGGCAGACTGCCTCACTTGCTGTCCAGGAACTCCATGATGGGTGCCAGGACGTTGTCGGCATCCTGCGCCACACTGCTGGCGTTTCCCACGTTTGAGGTTCCCTTCACCTGAGCCAAGATGTCTCCCATCTGCTTCACATTCTCCTCTATGTGAGGCTGGAAGCTACAGACAAAAAGTAGACAAAGTGTTAAATGACATCAGTCATACTGTCGGTCAGTCATACATCACAGTAATGTTTGAGTCTGTTTGTACCTGACAGAGAAGACCCTGCTGAGATCATCCATGACATTGTTGAGCTTAACCTGCAGGTCCTTCAGGATATCGCTAGCCTCCACACACAGCTAAAGTAAGTTCATGGAAACACACACCAGTTATACAGATTATACAGTGAAATAAAACTCTAACCTCTTGACTAACCTATGCAAACAAAACTGAAGCTAGTGAGCAATACTGACTTCATGAGAGAAGACAAATAAAGACAATCACTCACATCTTTTCCTCCCATCGCTTCAAACATTTTCTCCAGTTGAACTCTCAGCTGCTGGATGTTGTTGATCAGGATGCAGGGCTGGACAGAAAGATGAAGCATGTTTGTTTAAAACTAAAACATTTCCACCAGGACCAACCTTCTTGTTGGTACACGATTCATAGAAACGATTGAAGACGCAACCCCTAATTCCAAAAGAGTTGGGATGCTGTGTAAAACATAATCAAAACAGAATTTGCTCATCTTTGACATATACTTAATTTAACCAGATCAATAACGTAAGTAAGTGTCATATCTTCAACCACTTACCACTTTCTCCATGCTGACATAGTTGGCAAACAACTTGGAGATGATATCAGCGTAGGACAGAAGAACATTGCTGATAGTCTGCAGAGAAACATATTAAGACATATAAAGAGCATTAAACATATTGATGTTACATGTTCTAAAAACTTCTATTGAAGACCCTTTGTTATACATCGATGGGCAAACTCACAGGAGGATTGTCCTGCCAAACATGCGTAAATAAGACAAAAAGAAACCATTAAATTTGCAAAGCACCTGCAAAGGATGCCATGCACCTATGACCATGAAGCCAATTCACAAACACAAGCGCTAATATCCACACGTGAAAGTTGTAGCATCTTCAGAGTTGGTGGTAACTGAAGCACATTTAGCTCATAGAAGATGTCAGTCCAGACTCCAAGTTTCCATGCATTCATCCATCCATCCATTCATCCACCGTCAACCACTTATTCAGGGTCGGGGTGCAGAGCCAGCAGTTTCAGCAGGAGGCCACGGACTTTCCTTCCCGTGGCCTCATCAGCCAGCTCTGACTGGGGGATCCCGAGGCGTTCCCAGGCCAGTGCAGAGAAATTTCCACCTGAGCCTGGGTCTGCCCTGGGGCCTCCTCACAGCTGGACGTGCCTTGAACACCTCCCTTGGGAACTGACCACAAGGCATCCTTACCAGATGCCTGAACCACCTCAACTTGCTCTTTTCAAAGCAAATTAGCAGCTGCTCTAATTCAAGTCCCTCACAGATGACTGAGCTGCCACTTTATTCCTTTAAATCTCTAAATGCTACAGGAAATAGAGGTGAAATGATGCCAATCAGCATCAAACCACAGCCTCAACTCATCAAAAACTGCTAGACTGACTCATAAGCAGCCATGACAAGGTGAGTGTATGGCAATCATACAGTATTTTGCAAAATGGATAATTGCAATTAGATGCAAAACAAGGGCAGATTGCGCTTAGCTGCAAAACTCAGCAGGTATGTTAGCTATGTAAATGTCATTCATGCAAACAACTTTTGTGAGCTTTACCCTGGGTGGGTTGCTAGTAACATGCAAGTCATGGTGCTATCAGCATCTACAAATCCATTCTTTGTGAATTTGCCCCCGAGTTTATATATGGTACTATTTGACTATAACATTGCAAAGCATCTACTGTACCTTAGCAAATCGCTTCATGTAGTGTCCCACGATCTGCGGATCTGGACACTCTAACTTCCTGATGATCTCGAAGCTCTGGTTGAGCTGGGAAAACACGTCTACCACCGAACAGGAGAACAGAGCATGTTCTGATGTGACCTGAAACTGTAGGGCAGAGAAGGTGTACGAGAAGATTAAAACTGGGAAAAAATAATGGGGAAAAGAGCAGAACTGATTAGGGATCAGCTGACATAGCAGGTGAGAAGCCGCGATTCAACGGATGATTGCAACATGTGACCTCTCTGCACCTGAGATTGTATAGATGGACCATTAGACGCTATATTAATCTGCACTTGTGATTTCTTTCACCACATGTGCAGAGCTAACCAGCCATTCAGTCAGTTAGACAGTCATCCGGTGACAGGTGGGAGCTCCTGTCTGTCTGCTTGTAATTGGCTGCTGGTAAGTGTCTGGTCCCTAATTGGCTGGAGGTGAGTGTGCAGGTGCTCCTCTGGGGAGTCTGGGTAATGAGGTGAGGACAGCTTTCCTGTCGTCAAAACTCTGGAATAAGGCCATTAATTCAAAATATCCTGCTGTCTCCCTCCTTGAGCACGCGTGTGTCTCAGCCACGCTTCTTTTAGCTTCCAAAGAGTGGCTTCATACAGCAAAGCACTTTGACTGAAACATCCTCTTAGCACAGACACACTTTCTGCTTTGAGTCCACGTCTGCGCCGCCGTGTCCATGCTTCTATTGTTGCCTTTGAAGAGTGCAGGAGAGGCGGGGGGGAGTGTGGGAGGCAGAGCGGGAGGGAGGGTGAAACTTTGGCTGATAACTTTGAGCGTGGCAGAGGAAGCACAAAGGAGGGATTACAGTAATTCTGCCTGAACAACAGCGACTCAGCATTTCCAGAGGAGTGAGCGGGAGATAAGGAGAAGAAACGCTGGAAACTTTTACCCCATCTTTTTTGTCTCTCTCCAAAGCGCCATGCAGAAAGTCCCGAGACACTTCTTCGTTTTCGTCCAACCACTGAATGACAAACGGCTCAAACCACCTACAGACACCAGAAAATATATATTGCTTTAATAAACTAGGAGCCAAAAATCACACGAGATGAGGATTTTTAAGAGCTTCACTTTGATGTAATGTTATCATGTGAGCTTATGTTGCTACTCACGCAGGATATTCAGGCACTCGGCTCTTGAAGAAGGGCAGATCTTTGCAGTACTCGTTGTACAACCACTTGACTTTGAAGTGCAGGTTCATGTAATCTGCACTCTTGCACAAGCGATTTTTTTCATGTTCTGAGAGGAAAATTAAAGCAGATTAATTCATACTGAGTAAAAAAATAATTTCGCTCCAGGTGTTTAAGTTACGTCTACCTGCAAATAACCCAGATCTACTGTGCAAACAGAGACATTGACCACTGACCATGGACTTGCCGAATATAACTGATGGTTTAATCACCTAATTGCAAAAGTTGGGGTGGACTATGAACAAGCTGTTATAGTCAATAGACCGTTATTAAAAGAAGATTGATCACACCAATTTTATTAATAGTAATTAAATATTTATCAAGCCTGAAAATTGAGTTTGACTTTTCAGGCTTTGTACAGTTCGGTTCCCAACAATTATTTTTTTTAAATTTATCAAGCCAAACTGAGTCTGTGAACAAAGATATTTGGGATCTATTTTTAAAACCTCTTCTTAAAACTAAATCAGATTCTCTGACCTTACCTTTACTAGCCACCATCGGTACATAGCTCAATGGATAAGGAGCAAAATTATGGCTAATAATCATATCTCAAATGATTTGACCTGTAGAGCTGCTGGTGGCAGCTAAAAATTGACTAGACTTATAATGGCAGGGAAAACTGTGCTACATTTAGAACTAAACCGATGAAAACAGTAAAAGATGAATTTCAAATCTCATTATAAGGTACAACTAAACTTAATCATACTGTTTGGAGTGTCTGTGTGTATTTGGTCATAGTTGCCAATAGTTGATCATTTACCTCACAAGTCTTCAGTGCTATAACAAGGCTCAGTCTGTTCAAAGGCTCTGTAAATATTAACTTGCACTCACCTTCCATTGCATACTTCATATCCTGGGCAAACAGGTTCCACATCACTTCAGCACTGATTTTACCCACGTTGAGCTCCTGAGGAAATCTTGATTGAGGAGAGAAGAAGAGAAGGCTTAGTGTTCATGCACTCAGAGGGAGAAGCTGCATGACACAAGCAAGCAGATAAGATTCTGAAAGTGTAATTTTAAAAGGTACTAAGAGAGACTGCGTAGAAGAGATATGCCACACACTGCAAAATTTAAATGGCAGTTTGAGGAAATCAGTATACAAGAGGGGTGCAGACACGTACTGGTTTAGGCAGGGAGTGTAGGAGTTCTTGTCCTCCTCGATAATGGAGACAATAAGTGTGATGAGTTTGGACCAAAAATCCAGATTCTTGATGCTCGGCCCCTGCTCCTCAGGAGGCACGGCACCCTGTTTGGCCTGGAAAAGCAGTGGCACAACAAGAGTCATGAAGAGTCATACGAGTAACGAGTTGTGAGTTTTTAAAGCCGCAACATGTTCGTTTTCCTCATCAGCATGATATAAATTTCAATTCATATTTGCACACCAAACCTCTTCTGACATGCTGGATAACAGAACAAATCTTCCAAAAAGAAGAGACGGTATTTAATTGTGACCATTTAGTAGTCTTAGTGTAAATTTTACTAATGTTATATTTGATTATCTGAGTCAGAGAGACTATTTTGAGGTGGTAAATCTTCACTATTTTGTTAATTCAACAACTCATACATATTCAATATTTGCTGCTCAAACAGCTTTTAACAGACTCAAAGTATCAACCCTGACTGAATGACTTCTTTGGAAAAGCTGAAGATGTGCTGGAAGAAAAAAAGAAAGAGAGAGAAAAAAAAACTAAGTCGAGCACCGTAGGGGTTGAAGAGTAAAGAATGATCTTGCAGAGATTTCAACAAAATATAGCAACGTCCCTTAGGATGAAATGTTTTATTCAAAAGGAAAAAAAATGCTTATTTTGAAATTCACGAGGGAGTCTGAGTGTGGCTGCTGCTTTAATGAGGACTCAAAGCAAGTTCTAGAAATCCCTGTTGAGATCTGATGCAGGAGTGATGGATGGGCGAGCCCGGCGTACCCAGACTGAGAGGATGATGGGGTTTCACCACATGCTGATGCGTTCAGGTGCCGCAGTGCATTTCACACAACATTAAAGACAATACACGCAAAGATGGTACACTAGTAACATTCAAATCATTTTGCACCAGCGACCTGATTAGTCAAGGACATCTCTCTTTGAACGGATGATTTATGAAGAAACGTGCTGTCCAAGTTTTAAATGATTAGTGAGTCAAATGTCCCTGTGAGCTAGACAGTGATTTATCCTGCTTGTTCCCGTGGAGAGAGTGAGACAAATTACAGCCGAAGAAAAAAGAAAAAGTACATCAATCATGGGACGTCCATGACAGAAAAAAATTAAAGTAAACTTCTGTGATTTTCAGTGCTGAACAGACAGTACAGAGTCACAGATTAAGGGTGTTCCTGTTACCCATAGAAAACTACTTCTCTTACACTTGGAGCTATAATCCTTATGCTGCGTTTTCACCAGACAGTACAGTTTGGTTTGGTACGGTACGGCAGTGGTTCTCAACCTTTTTGGGGTACTGGACCCCCTGTGTATTTTTTGAAATTCTTAGGGCCCCCGCCCTCTCCTACCCTGGCCAAAAATATGTAGTCTCTTTTTGCTCTTGATCTTGTTTTTTTTCTCCTCGGGCCAGAGTCTGTTTGACTGCTGTCTGAAACAGACGGTCCTTTATCCATTTCTTTATGTTGCAAATGCCACAGCAAAGAGAAGATCTTCCTCTTCTTTCTTCTTCTTTGAATAATAGGAATTGTCATCTCCTTCTTAGTGTTTGTGTGTTTGTTTGCAACCTCATTTCAAGCGCTGTAAGCTGAATTTTAATGAGCTTTCAACAACACATTCCTGAAAAACTTTTAACAATAAAAGCCCTATTAAGAAATAATGGTGTCTATCCACTGAAATGCTAAGGGCTCTTAGTTAGAAAAGATTACAGGAAGTGTTGAATTTTTATTGACGTAATGTAATGTCATAACTTTAAAAGGAAGATAGAAATGGATCAAAACAAGGCTTTGTACTAAAATATGACCAATATTATCTTTATCAAACAGAGGGAATTGGAAATAAAGGTCTGTTACCTTTTGCTGGTCATAGGATCTTTTTTAAATATATATTTTACTCTTTCATAGACCCCTTGCAATTGCACTGTGGACTTCGGGTTCCGTGGACCTTGGGTTCTCAGCCAAGGGTTCCACGGACCCTTGGCTGAGAACCACAGCGGTATGGTAAGCAGTTATTTGCATTTCAATTGTCCAAAGTTGTGGATGGTGCCAAAAGAACGATCTACTGTCCTGTTTTTTTGGGTCACCCTTCCTTTGGGGTATCCCAACACTGCTCAGGTACCTTTGGGGTGGAGCTAGATGCACTGCAGTCAGTTGATTGGTCAACAGAAACGTCATTTTCATGCGTTTCATTCTCCATTGAATACCGGAAGTAGAGGGGTGTGACTCAGGCACTCTCTACCCCACCAACTAAGTAAGGGTACGGTCGGTGGTGCGAGCCTTACTGTTCTAAGGAGGACCGTATTGTATTGAACTGTACTGAACTGCTTGGTCTAAACTCTGCCTTTGGCAAAAGTGTACTAATATAAGAGAGAGAGAAAGAGCCTCATAGAGGTAGAGAGACATTGACTCACATTAACAGAGACATGCAATAAATTGCTGCTCCTTACCGGGTCTGTCTGGTACTCGCGGCTGTACAGCTCATGACAGTTATTAAAGATGTACTCGTAGGTGGAGTTGAGACAGGCTTTGACACAATCCTTCACGACCTGACTGGCTCTTGGGGGAGACTGAAGCTCTTGGACCTGAACACACACACAAGAGAGGGAGAAAGTTTAAACTTGGAGAGTGAGCATGATGACATTAATTCACCAAATTATCCTCATGTTCCCTTAAATTCATAGCTCGCTCATTTTGGGATGAATATTTAAACAGACGAAGACAAAGGAAGGGACGGCACCTTCATTCTAAAGAAGGTGATACTGGTGAGAAGGTCCACCGTGGACTTGAGGTCCTGCAGCCTCTCGGGGCTGCTGGCTGGGAAGTTGTTCTGCAATGAGACAGATTAAACAAATACAGTGAGGCACAACATGACACATCCATTCTTGTCCAGTGTGTGTTTGTGTCTCTGGGCATGATCCAGCCTGGCAACACAACTTCCACTGCTATTTCCAACACTTGTTACTGTGTGGGTGTGCAGTGTTTCCTGAATGTGTTTGCGCGTGTTTCAGAGGAGCTGTCACTCTAATTAACACATTCAGCTGGTTTTTCTGTTCCTCACAAAGAAAAATATGAGGAAAAAGGAAAGTGCAGAAAAAAGTAGATGTACAATAGAGGAAAGTAGAGAGAGCAGATCAGTCCTCTATCATGCAGTCTGACAATGCAGTAGCTGGCATTTATTATAAACCTTCTAATGATAATATATGAGGCAAACAGAATGATGGAGAGCAGGCTTACGCGGTACATGGACAGGTCAATCCTCAGAGAGTTGTGAAGCTGGTCTAGAAGCTTGACAAATCGCTCTTTCTGTGGACATTACAACACAGTAATAGATTTTAACATCATCAAACATACAGCCAACGCACCACTCTGCTGAATATAGAAAGGTCGAGCTATGAACCGCTAGTTCTTTACATAGCAAAATATGTTTTTCCTGAAATCTAATAAACCTGTTTGTTTTTTGTATAGCTCCTTTAATGAATGTATCTGTGGCACCTGTAACATTTACTGATTCTGCCAAATGTTTTTGCAGTGACTCACCCCAAAGTTTGAAGCAGCAAAGCGGTCAGAGGCAGAGACGTTGTTCGTTGCCTGGGTGGTGTGAGCGTAGTAAGCGTTGATGTTGGCCAGCAGAGTACTCATCACTGCAGGCACTCCTGGGCACATGTACTTAGACGACAGGCAAGCAAAGTGACTGCAACAGATAGTAGACAGCATAATTTACAGAGAGCTTTATGTGTGTGAACAACCAACAGTGCAGGCAAACACACATTTATTTCAATAGTTTGGGATGGTAACATACGTCATGGCCTGGTAGATGGACTCCACCCCATAACGCATGGCAAACTCGTCTACAATCTCCTGGGGAGTCTCCTCAAAGTAAACTTTCCATGCATCATCCCCTTTGGCATCAGGGATCTTCACCACGCCGTTGTTCTGTATATCAGTCACATAGTGGAAGAGGTTCTGCAGAGAGGATAGTAGAGAGAGAGTCAGAGAGAGCATTGAAGGAGGTGTGTAGAAGGAAGAGCGAGACGAAACACAGAAGGGAAACAAAAATAGGAGTGGGACTCATACGCACTTATCTAAAGTGTAATCAAAGTTTCTATATAATCCATAGTATAAAAACAGAGCAGAGTCCAGTCTCTGATGTGATTATATCTGAATGGCTCTACTACATGAACAACCATTAAACTTCATTATGGAGCCAACACAAGGTGCTGTCTTGACTACTCACCCATAAAGCGTTATGCCGCTGTAAAACATTCTGACTTGGCTGTGTGGTTTATGGCCACTTATGTGCAGCAATAACAGCAGTCATTTGTCTGTTAAGGTTCAGCTAATATGCTCTGTTGAGTAATGGGCCGAGTAATGAGTCCATACAGGGCTGTGATTGGTCTACAATCAATCAGAGCCAGACTAGAAAACTGTCTAATGTCTGGAAGTGGTTTTTATCTTATGAGAGCAAAGCAAACTTCACGGTGTATTAACTTAAGTTCAACTTGGGATCGATCCATGATGGATCTGAAGTAAATTAACCTGTTTGGCACGGCTCATTAAGATGTCTTTGCACGGAGAGATGCACAGACACATGGAGGTTGTAAACGTGCTACAGTCCTCAAGGAAAAGTAAGAATGCATTCCCACAATGACCAATTACCAAACCTGCCAACGCTGGGTTGTTCAAAAGAGAGAGATTTTCTGGAATACCAGTTGGAGGGGGCTTACGCTCAACGTCCCCAAACCAGTGTCACCCTACACCACAAATTATTAGAATAAATACTAAGATGTATAGTAAATGACTTTAAATTGGTCTTAAATTGATAGCTCAGTGTATAATAAAAAATAAAATGAACATGCAAAATGTACAAAAGAAAAAAAATTGGAGGCGTACTGAAAAAAAGTACTAAAATTTACATAATAAAAATATCAAGTAGGCTACATCACTTTGAGATTGTCAGTGAGTGACTGAGTGTGTGGAGGAGCCATCATTGTCAAGAACACCTTCAAAAACATGAACAGAAGGGATAAAATGATGCAGGACTACAGTCTGAAGAGCGAGTGAGGCAGGAGGCTAATATCAATTGATGAACGGTATTAAAGTTGCTAAAGTCGGCCCGACACAGCTTGCAAAATGCATGGTGTTTGCTGACGCAGCTAGTGGTAGAAATGGGAAGGTCTCACACCAAGTGGAGCGAAATTGGGTTGCCAGGTACCATAACATATATCCTTCAAACTCACAGAAATGGTGAAATAACTATTTGAGTTCTATCACTGTAAAATCAGGAGCCTAGTGTGAGAAATTACTGATCGAGAGTACAGCTAGAGAAAGGATTAAAAACGGGGAGACTCCCACCATCATCGGGAGTGTTGGCAGGTATGCCAAATACTCTATGAAATGCCCAAAGGTATAGTAG
>JAQFJA010000021.1:20849610-20863860 GCA_029874485.1 Naso brachycentron
AAAAGATGTATTTTATTGCCTCTCTTTTGCACCAAAGACAAGAACAAAAACCTTTGGTGGTGCAGAGACAGTCGTCCAGAGGATCTGAGAGGAGCTGCAAATGTAGATATTCTTAAACCCAAACTAATGAATCTATAAATTTGGCTGTTAGGTAATCTCACCTAGCCAGGCCTCTCCCCACACCACGTTAGCGCTCTGCCACACCGGAGAATGGTTTGTCTCAACTTGTAATCATTCTGGAACTGGGGAAAATCGCCCTGGCTTGTTTGTGTTTCTTTAAACTAATCACAATCGTCTTGGGTGGTGCTAAGCTCAAGATGCAGCTACAGGGCGCTTGCAAAATAGTAGTAGTAGTAATAGTGGAAGGGGAGGAAAATGCCGACTGTGTCATAATTTTATATTTGTAGAATCTTTAACAACAAATCTGTCTTAATCTATTTAGTTTTATCAGTCATTTAACTGTTAATCACTTTGATTTTTTTTTATTCTATTCAACATTTTTACTCTATTACTATTTATTTATTTATTTATAGTTATTCTGTTATATTTCTTTATTGTATTTTATTGCTTTACTGCTAATTTACTTCTTGCATTACCTTTTATCTTTTCACCATTGTGGACCTTTTTTAAAAAAATGTTTTTAATTTTCAAAATCCAATTATCTTCTCTGCATTAGTCTCTAAATCCATCTTGGCATCCTACATTTTATCTGTGACATTTTAAGCATTTGAATTGTATTTTATTTGTCTGAAAGGTGCTGTACAAATAAGGTCTGATTTACTGATGAATTTTCATTCACACAGACACAAACTTACTTCATGCAGACAGGTGTACTGAACGTGATAGGGCGCAACCGTCTCCTCTCCTTTGATCTCTACGTTGATGTGCATGCGGATAGCACCAGACACAGCTGACTTGTCTGTACGTTTATCTGCAAAAAGCACAAGACAAACAGCAACACTTTTACTGAAAACATCTAAATTAGAGAGGTCAGGTCAGTCGTATAACTGCATGGAGAGCCGCACTGACTATAGCAGTGAGACGCTTAAATATTCATACGGTAAAGGTGGCATGGGCTGAATAATTCAACTGACCCAGATTGTACCAGACGTCCATCTCTCCGCTGAGAGTGCGCACCTCGATGATAGTCTGACCGAGGAAGTCATCGGACTCCCGTTTGAACTTCTGCTTCACGCGAGACTTGATGTCGTCGTCCTCGTCCCACACTCGCACCTTGATGCGGTCGGAGGAGTTGTGACATTCGCTGCGCAGACAGAACAAGAGAGTCAGCCACAGCTGCCAAATACAGAAACTACACTGACGGCCAAGATGACTGGATGGAGTACTATCATGACTCATCAAATATCCAAGTGTGGACAAAACACTAAACTAAATAAATTTTATTCAGTCACAGAAGGCTGATAGAAATGATGAAGCATCACTGCGATAACTGGAGCTTAAAGGTTTAGAGGACTGACAGGAACTTACAGCAAATCACAATTGTGAGATGGTTTTAATCATCTGTTTTTGTGATTTTAAATTAGATATCTAAGGGTGTTAAACTGTTGTCAGGAAAAAACAAGCAATTTAGAGAGTTGACCTTGGGGCATAAATATCATAATTAGCATCTTTTACTAATTTATGACATTGCATTGGCTAACAGTAACTCGATTAACTGGAAAAAGTAACCACATTATTAACTGGTGATAATGATTATTTTCAGCCCTATCTTTTACAAATTTCACTTATTTGTTTAAAGGGATAATTTGTTTTTTTTTGTTGTGGGGTTGTATGACGCAGTTATGCCTCGTCAGTGTCTAACCTGCCGTAGATAACTTTCAGCGTGCCCTGTGTAAGGAAAGGTAGGACTGGTGGGAAACAGAGCAAAGAACTGCTGTGAAAGGATTGTAAGTACCAAAATGCTGTCAGACAGACATTTTCTTTGGGACTACACTCCCTCAACCTCAAAACTTCCCCATTCCTACACATAACAGCAGAAGTGTAGCAATGTGAAGCGCTAAAATTTTTAAAAGTGTAGCGTACATATGTATGGACATGTAAACCTTAGGTTGGTGGTTTTGTTGGTGGCTAAAAGATGTGTTGCTGTTGGTATTGTTTAAAGCAATACTGCCATGTTTCCTGCCGCATCACACTGCTTCTCCAAACAGAGGGCAAGCTGATAGTTATCTACAGCAGGAAAGACACTGACTTGGCATAAGTGCCTCATACAACCCCACACCAAAAAAAAACCCAAACTATCCCTGTGAAGGAAAAGCCAAAGCCAAATTTTCACCAACGTGGACAATGAAGGAAATCTAATCTAATCTAATCTAATCAAAATCTGGTCATGGTAAAGTGAGGAAATGAGGAGTTTGAGAGATGAGAAGATGTTTTAAGCATAAACTGTTTATTTGATGGACTTGATGCACCAAGGAGAGTTAGTGACAGCACACACTGTGAACCAGAGTTGTGCCACGCCAAATCCGAGGCTGTCCTGTGTGTAAATCATATTGAAGTCTTGGTGTTCGTTCCTGAATGTCTCCAGAGAAGTGTCTGTCCCTGAATGTTTCCCAAGAGTCTTGCCCTTCCACTCCCTATCAGTAGCCTAGGAATCTTGCCTTCAGCCTTGGCAGCCACAGTAAGAGCAGAATACAAACGATTCTTTATGGTGGCAACAAAGTGCATTGAACTTTAATAGAGTGGAGCATGCCAAAAGGGTGACTGACTAAACACACATTAGAAAAGAGAGGCCTGGAGGGAGTAATTTCCTTCAAAATCCCCTTAAGAGGTCTTGACTCACAAATTAAACGTCTCCTCCCAGACGGGGTTGAGGTTGCCATAGATGGTCTTGGTTCTCTTTTTTGTCTTTCCCACTTGCACGGTCACATAAGGATCACTGGAACCAGTTTTATCCTTGGCTTGTAGACCCTGGGCACACAACACTAGGAGGAAGAAAAAAAGGCAAGTCAGTCCCTGTAGGTGTACACACACACACACACACACACACACACACACACACACACACAGATGCCTCTCAAATCACCTGACCTTCTGCTCTACTGCCCCACAAATGCCACCTGTGCTCTCTTCACACAAACGTCAGCCTGTCTCTTTTTATAGACACATGCACCTGACCTGCTGTCTCCTCTCACTTTGATGTCGACAGAGCTGGCCGGCTCTGTTCAAACCTGGTGTGCTCTGCCAATCCGACTCCCCTCTCACCTGTGATGCTGATCTTGGCCGACCACTTAGAGGTGCCATCGAGCACACTCTGCTTGATCTGCTTCATTTGGGTGACGTGGGTGGCCTTGATGACGGCGAACACCTCCTGGATGAGTTCAAAGATCTCCGGTTTGTTCCTCTCACGGATCTTCATGCGATCTTTAAGGACCATGATGATATTTTGAGTTCGATCCTCTGCACCGTGTTTGGAGCTCTTCTCTGCGGCTCCTGGATTAGACGTAAAAATTGAAGCAAGAAACAAAGAAGAGGTATCATATGATGGGCGTTGGGGCAGATTTCAGTTAAAACTACAGAGCAGAGAAGAAGAATGTGTAGGTGATGAAGTACTCGGTCGAACTTTATGAATAGGGGAGACACATTTGCAGAGCTATAAAATTCAGAGTAAAAGAGAGGAGGATGACAGCAAAACAGACAAATGGCTTTTAATATCCTCTCAAGAAAACAAAGAAAATAAGAAAGTAGGAGTGAGAGACGGAGGAGGACGAGGAATTTGTGTTCGGCTCTGAATACAAATTAAGATAAGAGGGAATAGATGGACTCAATAGTATATATATATATATATATATATATAAAAAAGAAGTCCTAAAAAATGACAAAACTTACAAAATACCACTAGATTACAATGTAGCATCCAAAGTTTAGATCTTATACGATATATAATTTGATATTACTGGCTATGTGAAGCCAATTTTAGGCCTGGCTGTAAATGTGCAATTTCATGTTCACAGGAAACAGTTAATACATTCGGGGAAATAGATTTAATTGCTTTCTTGCGCAGAGTCAATGAGGTTGAGGATGAATAAGACTCCTGTCTGTGCTAATAAATTTGCTCTTTTCAAGGGAAGCAGAATTGACCTACCAGCAACACTGAAGCTCACTATTAACACATTTCGTTATTTTGGACAGAGTTAGGCTAGCTTTTCCCTCTTGTTTACAGTCTTGACAGTAAGCTAAGCTAACTGTGTCCTGGCTGTAGTCTTGTATTTAAAGGGTCTATGTGTTTGATACGGGGCAGCATATTGCAAAAGTGTCTGTTAACCATTTCTCTTTATGCTCTTTGCTGTAGCTGTCTTTGGCTTTTTAACTAAGCTAGCAGTGCAGCTAACGGCCCTATTAGCTGGTGTTCTGAGCAGCGGGAGAGTGTTGGTGTTTACACTGCAGCAATGAAATCAGGCTCAGCAGCAGTGCTTTAAGTGGGCCAGTACGCACCGGTACGCCGTACCCCCACTCGTAGATTTGACCTCCTGGCACACCAGCGAGACTTTTTGCAGTGTACTGGGACCACTTACAAGCTCCCAGTATCCCTTCCTGTTCTCTCAATATCAGAGTGCCTCCACTCTCTTTTATTTGCGGACTACGTGACGTACACTTGTTTGTCCTCATGGAAGTGGAACGTCACATTGACGCTAACTCAGGAATCACGACAACGTTGGATAAACAGAGAAAAATGTTGGCGTGGCTCCAAAAGGGCACAAAGGGACACGAACCAGAACGGAGTCAGATGATGACACAGTCAAATACTAACATTACCGAGGCAGAACACTAAATGCCATTTGTTTAATAAATTAATTTTGTTAAAATCAGCAATAACTCTAGTATCTTTTATTCACTGCAGAAATCCAGAACGTAGACTATTACGTAATGATTTGCCAATGCTGGCCACCCGATTCACAAGTACAGCACAACTGAAGCCAGTTAGTCAACAGGCTGCAACCAGGACTCTGACTCTGGGGACTATGAAGACGTGGCAAGCAAGGACATGAAAGGTGTGAAGTGGGAGATGAACAAGAGGTTGGGTGTCATCAGCAGGGATTTTTTTGTAACTAATTCAAAACTGGTTTTGGTGAGTTTTATTTCCTTTTTTTTTAGGTTGAGTAAATTGTGTCTTAGTAAGAGATAAGGAGCAGGTAAGCTTGTTACTGGATGGGTCACGCTAACTGGTTGGCAAGCTAACTTCTTTAAATATCTGTAAAACATGATATGCATAGATGCCTTGTCAGTACCGCTTTGCAAATTTCTGTGTATTTTCTGAATGTTTTAAACTTAAATTATGTCAATATCTGACACATATTTATTTTAAAGGTACAGACATGACGGTGGTGTAGTGTTTTGTTGACCACTAGCCTTTTGGGGCTAAAACTGGCAATCTCTCGGACATTTTGCTTACTTTGCAGACAGTCAGCGTTCAGCAGATCTTGGCACTTCTCGTGGCATTTCACTCCACACTCGGTACAGCGCATGCCCTGGCGAGCAATACCCCACAGAAGTCCCTCACACTCGTAGCAGTAAGTGGGCGTTGTAGCTGTCCACACCTCAAAATTGTGCGGGGTGGTGCAGGAGATGGGATATATGAGGGCCTGGAGGGTCTTCTTGTAGACATGACTCTTCTACAAGCAAACAGAGGTGAGACGTGCAGGGTCAGCACAGTGTTGAGTCTGCTAGAGTGACTTTTGCACAATATGGATCAATATTGTAATGAGCACTGACCAGTTCTTCGTTATGCAGGGTGCTGGACGTCAGGGCTGAAGTGATGCCTGCCTTCCTAGAGTTCTGAACCAAGGACTGAGTGGCAGAAGAGAGGAGGGGTCAGTTTCTCTCAGCTCCCACCTTAATATCATTTCTTATCATGACAAATCTCAGTGCACCCTTAGAGCCAATGTGTATTATTACTGTCTGTCTGGCAATGTTCCCTTGAATAGTTACAACAAACTAGAGGTGACACTGGCTCAATTTAAAGTGCTTCCTCTCATTAGAGCGATCAATTTGCTGGTGAGATGAAAAAAGCAGTGTGCCTTCATGAGTGCTTTGACAGCAAGTGGTGTTGGTGTTACTCACCATGGCCTGTGGCAGCGCGGTGAAGGCGGGAGGAACAAGGGAGAGATTTAATATTAGAAAGAGGCAAGACACAGAGGGAGATTTTATTTTTCACAGAGAATTAAAAGTGCAAAGGAGATAAATGCATTCATTGCTCATACATTGTAATTTTAATGAGAATAAAAGCACAATAAACAATAAAGGCATGGGGCAATCAGACAAGGTGAATTCATAGCAGACTTGGAGACTTTAGGACTGAGAAAGTCAGCCAGACAAGAGTATCTGACATCTGAATGAAACAGCCTGTGATCACTGCTCATTCAGCCGGGACCCCACCCTGTCCAATCAATTATTAGAGACACTCTGACACGTTGTGAGTGTGTGTGGGAGTGTGTGTGCATTAGTGAAGGCGAGAGACAGAGAGAAGAAGAGAAACATCGATGCACCTGCCGGTGACTGTCTGTCAATGTTTCGTGACTATTTATTAATGAGGAAAGTCATCTGAGTTAATTGCTTGTGTGGTAAAGCTTGGACCCCGCATGTTAACGAGAATGGTACGGTGAGTTTTGCCTGGCCGTCATTAAAAAGGGTCAAATTGCCTTTGGTTTCACCAGCCTCATCACACTTCATGTTTTTGCTTTCAAAGCAACAGTTTGACATTTTAACAAATACGGTACTCTTGTACCTGCTGGCCTGGCTCTCTCTGACGGCAATAAAATCCACCAGAATACATTAATTAGCTAACATTTTCTATGAAGCCTGTCTCTATAATGCATTATATAACATGTTATGAACATATATAAAACATTATAATGTATTATAAACACACTTATAATGCTTTATATGTGGTTATGGTTATGGTTAGAGTTCGGGTTAACCCTAACCTTGCTTATAACTATGATTATACAGCACTATAGGCACATTATAAGGTATTATAAGTATGTTCATAATACATTATAGAAGGATGCTTTAAGTAAAGGACTACTGAATATATTAGATTTAATTAGTTTCATTAGCACCTAATCAAAGTGTTAAAATGACAAGTTATGATTTCACAGGGGAGTTGCCAGGTAAACTGAAGTGCCACCACTTCCAGACTTGGAGCTGTTCAATCAATTTTCTGCTCTAACTCTCAGTTAGAATGCAAACACGAGTATTTCCCAAAATATCAAACTCTTCTTTTAAGATTTTTTTTTCATGAAAAGCTGATACTTGCTAGTTAAATTTGAGCCTCTGTCATTTTAATAAAGATAGAAATTAAAGTGATGCTTCTGTCTGGGCCATGTTAGAGAAAAAGATTCTCTTAGGAAGTAACTTCTTTGACAGAGATACGGCTGTCTCTGGAGGATTTATTTTTTTTCCAACAGTCTTATCACTAATGATGAGGATGACGGCAGTGTGAGGCAAAGAAAGGTCTGTTCTGTGACAGCATCTAGCAGACATCAGTGCCAGTCAGCGGAAACCTCTGGCCTTGCCTTTGGCCCTTTAGTCCTGCAGTTCACCCCATCAGGCTGTTACAGCAGGGAAATTTATCTTCTGTTAGCACAGATGATGGAGAGCAGAGGGATAAAAGACAGAGACGAATAGGAGTAAAAAGCAGAAGGAATGATTAAAGAAAAGAACAATAACGTAGAAAGAAAAAGATGAGAGAGAACCGCAGAGAAAGAAAACAGGAGCAGGTTCAGCAGAGCCGGTTGAAGAGCTGTGTGATCGATGGGCTGAGGAGATGTGAGACACTTAGTCAGGGGAATATAAAGAGATTAGTGCAAAAACTCACCAGATCTCTGACCAGAGGCATAGCTTTCCTCTTCCTGAGGTCTGGCATGCTGTCAATGCTATATAGAGCGCCACCCATCCTGGAGACAAAACATTCACTTGCAGCAATTATTTTAGCTACAGCTGTTAACTAGAACCTGGACACGACAAATCAATTAGGCAATAAGTTCACTGAGGGCAAGTGCTTGCCTTTAGGGTGGTAAGTTATAGATTTTCAATGACAGTAGAAGCAACAGCGTCATGCTTACTTACCCTGCTGATAAAAGCAGAGAGGCGATGCCAACACTTTCTCCTCGGGCCTGAGGTAAAAGAGAAAGAGGAGATGAGAAAGAGAGGCAGGCAGGGTGGCTAAAGAGCTGCAGCTGGAAAAACTGGGAAGTATAGCACATTATAATAGAGTTCACGGTGCTTTTATATCGCTCTTTTTATTGGGGGCTAGGGCCAGATCGATGTGGCATTTTTGGGGCCGATGCAGATACCAATATTAGAAAGCAAGAAAATTCAAATATCTGATATATCATCCAATATTGCATGTTTTCTGACATTTTTTCTGAGAACATATTTGCTGATACCGATATATGCAATAGGCCAAAGTCGGTTGATAATTGGGACAAATCAATATATTGGTGGAGCCCTGCTGAAAACAACAGATTTGAGAGATACTTTAAGGTGTTACGGGAGACATTCTTTTTATTTGCACATTAAGCCTTGTAATATGGATATTTGTGATCATACACCTTGTCCTACAGCATAAAGACAGCCAGGGCAGTCCTGAGAGCTGGAGCTTGTTGCTGACATCACAGCTAGCTAAAAAAACAACAACCAAGGAGATTGTGCACTAAGACAATCTGTCAAAAAATACAATAAACGTTCGTTTTTTTAAGACGTGAAACTCGTCAAATGTTCAGTAGTGTCCTCTCAAGTTCCAACACTAAAACTCAAAGCTAAAAACGGATATACAACCCAAAAACAGCTCTTTCAGCTGCTTCACGAAACAAACAAACAGCCGTCTTCGGGTTTTATATCCATGTTTACCTGCCTGTTTTAGTGTCGGTATATGAGAGGACACCGCTAAACATTTGCCAAGTTACATGTGTTTTAAAACAAGCGTTAATTGGATTTTTTGACAGATTGTCTCAGAGCTCATGCTCCTTCATTGTTTTCAGCTTGCGGTGACATCAACAACGAGCTGCAGCTCTCCGGACTGCGCTGATTAATAATGCTGTAGAACATCGTATATGATTGTCAATATCCTTATTACAAGGCTTAATGTGAAAAAAAATGCAATTCTCCTTTAACTAGCAAAAAGCACTATTTCATGTTGAATTTCACAAGTAGCTGTAGCCACAATGACTGCAATTGTTACCAGAATTCACAAATGAATAATACAGCAGAAGTGCAGGTAGGAGACAGAAAGAAAAAGGGGTGATTAGGAGAGTGGTATAGTTGAGTTGTGTCTTCCTGAGTGAGTTTGGTGACTATTGACATCAGCAGTGGCTTCTCTGTGTTTGAGAATCATAGTGAAAGTGGATTACAGCCAGATGGCTATCCGTGTAATCACTCCTCTAATTCTATCGGCTCTGTTACTGAAAGGCATGTTCTTTGTCTGCCTGCCCATTCAAAGAATGACACACAGCACTAGATACTCACGTCACACTTACGCACAAAAATAGTCATGATTGATATAAATGCCAGCATTGAAAATGAGACTCAAAGGCTTACAGCAGCTTCCTATGTGCTGCTCAGCTCCCCATAAACATCGGTGAGTAGAACAGGACACATACAATATCAATTAGATTGATCAACACACTGCTGGCCACACCCACCTGAGCGCTTGCTCCAGCCATGGGTAATCAGAACGGACTACATGCAAATCGCTACGAGGATGGCAAACAACTGAAAAGAAAATGATGAAATGGCAAAACAGCACAAAGGGTAAACAGAAACTATCAAATAAACACAAGACAATATATTTCACAGCAATAATCAACTAATAACTGGGAAACGTGGTGGACCAGTCAACAAAAAGCTGGAGAAAAAAAAGAACATAACAGAAGGACATGCAGGGATCGAGTCAGTGAGCTCAAACAGTAGAATCATGAACCAAAGCAGAGCAACAACAGAGAAGACATATTACCTTTTCTTCAGAGATCGGAAATTTGCCTGACACGTATTCAGGTTGCACAAGCACACATCTATGTACCCAAAATACAGTACGAAACACAAAATCACTCAGGCTGTACCTCTTGCAGCTGCAGTCGCACTCTGCTGAAAAGTCGAAGCCAGTTGGCTTTTGCTCTGGCAGGACCAGGTTCCATGATTTCCCTCTTTGGGAAGCTGAAACAATGATTGAGGAAGGTCATTCATATCTGCCCTTGAATGTGCCCTATTGCATTTAACGTAGTTACGGAGATATCTTTCAGATACTATCTTATTATACTATTATAAGAGGAACTCCACTGATTTTGCACACTGAGTCTAGTTTATTTGTCGATAAAAGTACCACACAGACTTTACAACTAGTTATTAAAATTGAAGAAAATATCTCTGATGGTGTCATCGGTCATTCAGACAGGTGGGATCTGGTGTGTTTTTGAGGCTTCAAGGGCTTAAAGGCAGAATCAAGGCCTGACCAATATATCAGTTTGCCAATACTATTGCCCATATTGCGTATCACAGATATATTAGTATCGGTGTATATGTCTTCCCATATGTATTGATATTAAAACTGTTTCTTGAGGCTGGAAGAAATGCTGGGACAAGTTATTTCAAATGGTTTAATTATATAGTTAATCCAGCAGAGGACGGTTTGTTTTTTAATATCAAATAAATGAAGTGTTTACTATTCATTGCACTGATGTTCAGAATAAAATTGGTTAAAACATAAGGTATCCTGCCTCCATTACAAATCATTGTCACAAGTATTTGGTTACCACATAACCCTGTCAGTCGATCCCAAGTAAAAATATCTCAGCTTCGATTTTGATAATCTTTTTAAATGTGTCTCTCGGAAAATCTCCAACTTTGTGGAGTTGCAATATTAAATCATGGGAGTGATTTGTTAATTGGAAGCCTAATCATGCTGTAGGCTACACAAATTCTTCATGAAGCTCATCTCAAATAAAATGTAGTCTTTGCCACTTGTTGACTGAAAACAGATTATTAAAATACTTATTAGCAAATTAAGTTCTGATGGTATTTTAAGGCTTATTTTTCCTCTATGAAGCTTACGGCATATAAACACTGCTCACCTTGGAGCAGGTGGCTCCTCTGTTTTCTCTTCAGGGGCTGGGGGGACGCTCTCTGCGGTTGGAGGCTGCTCAGGTGGTGGAGGTTCCTCAGGCAGCATCTCAGACTTGGGCTCTGGCTGCAATGGCTCCACATCTGGAGCGAGGGCCTGTGATGTAGTCGTTGTGGTGGATGTAGTGGTGGTAGAAAGGGATGGTTGGGTGGGTGCAAAAGGGGGTTTGGAGGATTCTGCACTGAAAGGGGGCAACTTGTTGTCCTGTGTCGCTGTAGGTAGTCCTGGAGCTGCGGATGGGGGCTGGAGCTCATCATGGGCGGGCCGCTGTTGATGCAGTGACGTCTGCTTCTCCAGCGGTGGTCTGCTGGAGGACAGACCATCAGAGGGAGGCATCAGGGTGGGGGCGGTGCTTGTGGGTGTGGGGGTGTAGGGCGGCTCCTGGTCTTCACTGAGTGTGCCTTCAAGTGGATACATATCGTCATCCTGCTCGTATGGCATCTCCTCCTCATCTTCGTAGTTGTACTCTCCGTCCTCCTCGTACATGTCACCCTCTTCTTCGGCGTACAGCGCCCCCTCTTCCCCCCCATCTTTGAGGTAGCCTCCCTCGTCGCTGTAGACGCCTTGGGGATCCTCGCCGTCCCAGCCTGGAGAGTCCTCTTTGCCGTAGCTCACAGAGGAGTGGCAGGAGTGGTAGGAGTCATTTTCATCGTAGAACTCCGAACCTCGCAAGCTCTCGCCGTCCTCGGGAACAAACTCCTCGCTGAGCTGAGAGCTGCCTCGACTCAACTCGCCGGACGAGGCGTAACGGCTGTCTGTAGGACTGAGGAGGGGGACACAGACACCTATTACATAAACACATCCACACAGGTTTAAAGATAAACTACGGGGGCTCCCACAATTACACAATAAGATGTTTGGCTGTCACAGAGACACTTAAGGAACTTGTGTTGGGGCCAGGGATGGAGACAGCTAACCAGTAGAAAGAGGATTGACTTTGGGCCAACCAATAAGAAAACTCTGACCGGGGGGGTTTAGTCTAATGATGCATCTATGTACAGTAACTGCAAGGGGAATAATGTGTTTAGTAAAGTCAGAGGTCACTATGGATACTAGTTCACACACAAATTAGTACAGAAACACACACCAACACCATACAGACAGACTTAAATAGCACTATTCAAATAAAAGAGTAGCAATTTATTAGCCTGGCAGAACAAAAACACTCCCTTTTTACAGATTAATAAGAGAATAAAATTTAACCATGATGATGAATGAGGCTACTAGATGTGGAGACAGACCATGACTCAGAGAGACTTCAAACACATGCAGAAAAAAAACTTCTGACACACACGCGCATACAGAGACACACACTTTCACTAATTACCGTTTGACCACGAAACACGACACCCCGGTTCTTTTCTATACATCATTTATCTCACATCCGACGCAAAGACTGACACAGACAGTGACAAATAACTGCATAATGTGAGTCTAAATACAGGTCTGCAGTCTATCTTCAAAGAGATTAAAAAATCATAGTGAATCTAGGATGGAAACAAAAGTAATAGGTCTTGCTCTCTCTGCCAGGGTCCCATTATTAGGCTGAAGGCCTCCCGCTGTCTTACAAGTGGAAATTAAATGTGTGTAATTACCAACTACGGGACACCCAGAATGATAGAGGGCTCTTCTTAAAGTCTCACATATAGGATAAGACTGTAATAACGGGCTGTCGCGACGACAGATTCACACAAACTCCGACCAACAATTAAGTCTCTGTCTGACTGTCACGAAACAACACATGCATACACGCATCTTGTCAGTCACTCGCCCACATACTTAAACACAAAACTGGGAAGAACATACAAGAGTTGGACAATGGTGAAGATGAACATGATACATCATTTGTGATACTGAATCGTAATTCTTCACCAGGAGCACAGTAAGTATAGATGCAGGACCAGTAGTTTTCTTTATAGAGTGTAGAATATACATATACAGAGATAGGGTAAAGAGCGCATGCATGCAAGCACAGCGAGCGAGGAGGACGGGACAAGTCCACCACTGACGTCACAGCGAGACGGAGTCACAGGCCGGAGCAGGAGGAGGAAGAGGAGGAGGAGTTGGGGAGGAGGTACAGAGACCCACCTATCGGACAGTGAATGCCTACTGTCTAGAGAATACTGACGACTGGTGCGCCGGCTCGACCCTGAGCCTGAGTCGATATCGCTGCGCCCGTTGGTGGCCGAGTCTAAACTATCATAGCGTCTGGCAAGAGGAGCAGGGAGGGAGGTGGGGAGGAGGGGGAGAGGTGGGAGAGGAGCATCAGTAGAGCTCAGTGCAAATCTTTCCAAGAAAGCTCAAATCAAACGGAGCCTCGGTGCCGCCCAGATACAGGATAGGCTTGCAGTTTTTTAAGCAGGTCTTAAAACAACAGTCAAGGTTTAATGTGAACACTGAGGCAGATTTGGCTTGTTGTAATTGTTCATTCTCATCATAGTGGCCATTAGAAAATCATTTCCTATTGTTTTTACAGTGCTAGTGATAAAGGACAGAATCCACAGTGTATTTCTGTGTCAAAAATGTGTTGGTCTGTTTTACTGCCTAATGCTTGAAGAATAAAATGTCTGTATTACTTCACTTGAAGTCAGACTTTCTCAGTGGTTGTGCACAGCCTTACATCAAGCAAGACTCCCTGGACTTTATGTTTGGTTTAATCTGAAGCTAATCAAAGTCTATAGCAGTCTGAGTTTGCTGGTGTGCATGTTCCAAACTTCCAATTTTGTACTCAGAGGACTATTTTTGGAATTTATCCCCTGATTTTGTCCTTAGTTACTAAAAAGTGTAATGGAAGGGATCTTTTCAAGGAATAGTTCACCCAAATATGAAAATTCAGTCATTATCTCTTGCCAGGGGAAGGTAGGGTAAAGTTCTTCTTCTTCTGCTTAATAATAATAATAATAATAATACTAATACTACTACTACTTTTTATAATAATAATAGTAATAATAATAATAATAAGAAGAAGAAACAAATCAAGACAAGATTTAAAGGGGGCTAATGAGGCATTTTGACTGAGTTCAATTGGTAAAGAGTTCTACAGAATCGGAGCTCTAACGCCCGATTGCCTTCTGTCATCAATCGTTACCTGGGAATGACCAGCAGGGCTTTGCAGA
>JAQFJA010000021.1:20966002-20979226 GCA_029874485.1 Naso brachycentron
ACATCAGTGCACTGAACAGTAAACATTTCACTCAGCTGTTATTTGTTAAATAACAGACTGCTCTCTGCTGGACCAACTATGTAATTACACCATTTTAAATCACTGGTCAAAGCATTTTTTCTAGCCTTGAAAAAAGATTTTTACATTGCCTCAAACTGGAAACCATATACGCCGATACATATATATCTGTGATAGGCCAATATCGTCCGATAATATTGGCAAGCTGTTACATTGGTTGAGCCCTAATATGAAGAGCCACGTGGCCCTGAGAGAAACATTTTCACCTCAGAATGAGCTTGACTGTGTCAAAGTCGATCTCTCTTCATTGTTATGATGGCTGCTTTGCCCCAGTATTGATCTCGAAACATATACAGAGCCTTTCAGAAAGAAGTTATTGTATTTGTCACACTCATCAGGCAATGCATGCCACAACACAGCATGTGCATGTAAATGCTCTGTAAATACACACCCACACACAGGCAGTCCTTGGGGAACTGCTGCCTATGGATCTGTGTGACTGATGTACAGGGACTAGTGTAGTCTATATGAGCGAGTAGCAACAAATCAATGGCTGAGGTCTCCTACTCAGGGGTCAGAGAGGATACTAGGGAGGGTCTGGGGACTATTTTTTGACCTCATGATGGACACCAGTGCCTATCTGCGCTCTGCAACGTTCATCCTCCCTCCCCCCAGCCATTGCTCAAGGTGAGGGGATGATGGGAGGGGTAGTGAAAGGAGAAATGGAGGAGGATTTGGAGCTGGATGTAGCAGAGATGAAGGGATGGGGTGATTGATGAAGGTGTGATGGAAGAGTGTAGTTCGCTTCAGGATCATGAGATGGTGACTGAGCACAGTCGCTGGCTGCCTTTAAGGTGGCTGTCTGACTTAATTAAGGTTTACAGGTTACGCTAGGCTACTGCTTATATTACAGCACTCATTACAAGCCCATTAGGCCCGGGCAGAGAAAATATTGTTGTCAGAACAATGAGTGAGAGCATTTTTGGAAAGTCCCTGCCAACTCCATGCTCCAGCTCTTCTTTATTATACCTCTCTGTCTGTCCTCCCTCAATCTGTCCTCCTTCTCCTTGAACATTGGCATGATTGTTTGAGCGTGCGAACAGATCGACAATCTTTTTTTTTTCTCCAAAGGTGGGGGAGTGATTATATGAGTTAAAAGCTTCTGCGAGACCAGACTGATTACCCCCCTCACGGTCAATCTGCGCCACTGAGCCTCCTGCCTCCCTGGCTGGCAATGATTCAGGTCATAATCACATTGTATCAGTGCTCGTGATGTGTGTTTCAGCTTCCGACCCCTCTGAAAGGCTATCAGTTCCTCCAGAGCCCCACATGGCAGTAAATGAAGTAAGCAAGTAATCTACCACAGTGATAGCATTTTCCCAAAGTGTGCAAATGATGTGTGAGGGTGTAGGCAAGGCTGGTGCCAGGACTGGCTCAGTTTCTGCTACCTTCACACTTTCTGGCCAAGGAAATGCCACATTGAGAGCAAGTTCACACTTTTTCATAACACTCAGGCAGTTTGGCTCCTCTGGGGCAAAGAGATGGAGAGAAGGGAACAAAGTCAGTATGAAAGATGAAGTGAAGAGGGAGGTTGTGGTTTAAACCAGACCCGTCTTCTAGGAATTGCATTTATATTTGACTTTTCAATGCCAGTGTAGAAGCAGGATGTATACTGTGCTCCTGCAGTTGATATCACATATTTTGGGCACTATATGTCTAATTATTCTTCTCATGGTCCCACTAGCTTATAAAAATATCAAAAAGTTGTTAGTTTCTTGTGAAATATTATCAAAGAGAAACTTAACACAGAAAAATATGCACATACACAAAACATCACAAAACTCAGTCTGATTTTTGTTGTCAATAAACACAACATATAGGTTTAGGGACATTAGCAATACCATCAGATAAATGAAAGAAACATGTTTGAAGTTAGAGGAACATAAAGGTCTCACTGCTTTGTAGTTATCATTTTAATAAGTAGCGTTTTAATTTCAGTGGTGTCTTTGAAAAAGAGTACTTAGCATCAGACTAATAAAGCAGTGTTTTTCCAGGGAGCAGTGCTGTTAGCTAACTGCTAGGGAGTTAATTCAGTGCTAATTTTGATCTTAGGTGTGAAATTACTCAATGTTAAAATGTTAAAATTGCAGTAAAAGCTAGCTATTAAACATATTTAAGTTTTTACATTGTCATAGTAATAATATTTACAGGATACAAATTTTGACAGCTGGGTTGATAAAAACTGCATCCCAATTTAATACTGATATAATTCTAAGCACTTTTTGTATGTCGTGGATGACAAAATGTTTATTCAAAGATGTCATCTTTGCATTCACAGTCAACTTGAATTGTGAATGCAATGTTTATGGACAATATTGTCCCACAGTGCACTGTGCAAAGACAAATGATGATCTGCTATCAGCTGCATTGAAATTTGATTGGGGAAGCTGTGTCTGGTATCATTTCATGTTATTGATAGGACTGGGTAATAATTACAAGTATGTCAATTTTTGTATTCAGTACACACTACTACTGCTTCATATAGGCCTCTGTCACATACACTGGTTAATTGATAAATGTGCCTGAAACAAGTGCAAGTGCCAGGATCAGGAGCGTGCAAAGCTCTTATCGACAGGACCCGTAAACTTAGCAGAATATCCTCCTGTGCTGCAGGATACCCATAGTTTTAGTAATGGAGAGCCTGGACCACAGTGAATGTAAATGGCTGCTGTCGCCACAGCTATACAGTATCTTCTACCGCTCACAGTTTATCGTTCTCTCTCTATCTCGCCCACTCGCTCTCTCCCCCTCCATGTAAGTCTCTTTAATTACATGCCAATTCAACACAGTGGAGATGGAGAGACTCAGCCCTATTTCCCAGTACACATACGGCGCACACTTAAAAATATATCATTAAGAAATAGGAGACGAGTGGAGTGGAGCTGGCACTGACAAAGAGAAAGAAGTTGGGAACAAAGGAGAGAGAGGAGGGAAAGGGAGCGGAGAAGGAGAGGAGGAATTTCTCTTCTGTGGAGCTGAAATCAATGTGTGAGATAAGGCTGTTTTAGGTTTCTATCAGATGATGCAGAGGATCATCTCCTCACAAAGGGAAGGCTTCCCCATTGCTGTGTCAGCAGGCTCCGATTACAGTGGCTTTTTGTTGTGTTTCAAACAATTTCATCATGCTCCCCCCCTCACACTTTTGCACTTGGTATGCAATGCAGCAGTGGCAATTTGTACGTGTTTGGATTCCAATTATGGAGTTGTTAAAGCTTTCTCGCCTGTGGCCTGCAAATTCTTATTAAGCCATACATTAAAGAGCACAGAATCACATTTAAATGGAGTTCATGTTTCTCTTTTGTTTGCCAGTGTTGTGGTTGTTATTAATTTATTCTCAATGCCCTATGCATTGCACATTAACAAATAAATCCTGTTTGTGATTGTAATGCAAAATGCTTGCTTCTTATTCAGAGATAGGGCCAGCATTTGTCAAGTAAACCAACAACAACAAGCCCAGAGAGAGCGAAAAAAGAGAGAAAAACAAGCACCAGAATTGAGCCATTCCCTCCGATTACCCTCAACCATTTGTGAAACAAACAAACAAACAAACCAAAAACAACAGTGGCATTTCTACAGTCTTGGTATTTCAAGCCGATGCAGAGGAGAGAGAGGGAAACAGACAGCAGTGTGAGTGATAGAGTGATTTGCTTGGTGGCCATTGGAAATCATTAGGTTAGGGGTGCTGCGACAAGGGAGGCTATGGGGAAGGCTGCGCCATGACACCAGTGTTACAGTGAGCCACCTCAAAGGTCACGACCCTGGACAGACTCCATCACTATCTGTCTTTCTCATACTGAAAAGCATGGCAGGGTGCAGCGTGACTGCCCCAAACAAAGGGAGGAGGGGCTTCACGAAACACAACAGACAGAATGGGACTTAAGAATGGGATTTAAGAGCAATCAAATGCTAACTTCACACAAACATGCAGGTGTGCAGGCATGTGTGCACATGTAGACACTAAAGGCTTAGAGCAGCAAGGCAAAGCACTCAATCAATGAATCAATGACTGACATGGCATTTTAACCCCCTTTCTGATGCAGTCCTGCAGAGGTTACAGTGGCGACATAGACAGTGTGCAAGGGTCATTGAAAGAGCAATAACAACACATTTGCACAGGCACGCAACAAAAGAGAATGACGAGTTTAGATGGTAAATGTGATCTCATATGCAACAAAAAACCCCACATTGGAATATTTTTTCTGTGACACTTCATACACCACCACCCACTGAATACATTTGCGTGTTGAAATGAGATCCAAAATACAGCGGCTGCTAATAAACCATCCTCCGAGTGGCAGAAATATGATGCACGGTAACCCATATGAACCTCATTAATAGAACACAAGCAAATCTATTTATTCAGACAGACAGGGGGAAAAGGATTGCCTCAGTGCTGCTTCTGGTTTCTTTCCATCTCTTTTTCTCCCAGCTTTTTCTCCTCTCTCCTCTTCTCTTTTCTCCTTTATGTAGTCAATGATTTTGACAGATGTTGTGTGTGTGTGCATGCTTTACTTAGGTGCTTGTTGGCTGTTTTTCGAAGGTGTTGTTTGTGTGTGCATGTGTGTGAACGCATGGCAGCATACTTGAAGTCTTGCAGTTAGGCATTTGCCCGGGAGAGTTTTAACACCACATCCAGTCCTCCCTTCTTCTCTGTCAGTATCTCCCTCCTGCCTTCATCCCTACACTCATCTCATCCTTTCTTCCATGCTTTCTACCCCCCAATACTCTCCTGCAGTCCTGTTTCTTTTGTCTCCGCCGCTGTCACAAGCAGTCAGGGTGGGGGACGCTGGCCGGGCTGCTAGGAGCTTTTGACAGGACGTGGCATTGGGGATAGGGAGGCTGGACGGGCCTGGCGTTTCATCCAAAGAATTCTCTGCTCATCTCCTACTTTTTTGTTGTGCTTTTTTTTTTTAACTCCTCTGCCTTTACCATTGTAGAAAAATGTCCACATGTATTCTGGTGTATTGCATTGCTGCCTGTTTTCATTAACTTTCTCTGCTTAAAATTCCTCACAAACCCATGAGACCATCTATACAGATCTAGTCTCTCAATTTTATTAATTGTGGACTGTATTATAACAGGCCAAACTTTTTTATTTATTAACTGTACAATTGCTTTACAATTCATTTTTATGACTATTCTATTATTCTTATTTTGTCATATTTTCCTTTAAACAGCTGCACCTTTTAGTGATGCTAAAATAGGGTCGGACTGATATGGGATTTTTGGGGCCAATGTTAATACCAATTGGCTGGGGCCCAGACCAGAGACCTTATTCTTTTGGTTGGGCATTGCCTCCAATTTGAGCAATTCTTACACAGAGGGGATTTCTTTCCGTACATAGGCTAAATTTGGCATTTTTAAAAACTCATACGGAAGACACCACTAGTCCTGTAACGTTGCTTTGTCAGTTGAAACGTTGGATATTAATCAACAGACAGCTTAGTGCTGCCTGTGGCACCCCACCCCTAAAGCTCGCTGGATAATCGCCTTTTCAATCGGAGAAATCATATTTTCACAGCGTAATGCCAGAACAAGAGAATCAAGTCCACTCAGTGGAGTGGGCAGAGTCTTTAGTCTGGGCCCAGGCAGAATACCAATGTTAGAGAGCAAGAAAATTCTGATATCGGATATCTTGGCCGATATTATATTTACAAATAAACCAGCCAAATGTGTGTATCAAATACTTGTGACAAAAAATATGTAATGGAGGCAGGATATCTTATATTATAACAAACTTAATTCCAAACATCAGCGCAACAAACAGTAAAAACTTCACTTATTAGATGGTAAATAACAGACCGGCCTCTGCTGGACACACTATGTAATTGCACCATTTTAAATCACCAGCCCAAGCATTTTTTCTGGCCTTCAAAAGCTGTTTTAATGTCGGTGCATACTGGAGAACATATACACAGATACTGATGTATCTGCAATAAATCAATATCAGCCAATAATATCAACAAATTGAGTTTGGGCCTCTAGTTAAAATGTTAAATGTTTTTTGGATATTGTTTTGGTTAAATTTTAAGGTATGTCTAATTGATAAAAAAAATTGAGTTCAATATGTGGTGTGCCTCTTTTACAGGTTGTGCATTCCTCACCTACTGCGCCAGAGAGTCGGCCATCAAAGCCCAGAATGCCCTCCACGAACAGAAAACACTGCCAGGGGTGAGTGTCTGTCTCCCTCTCCTCCTCTTGTCAGTCACTTTCTCTTCTCTCTATGGCGGTCAGCTGTGCCATTTGCACCCGGCTGCACACCAGCCAGCATTCTCCTTGTACAGTCCCAGAGATGAAAAACACTTTGGAAAGCGATTCAATCAATAGCTCAGCCTTTTGAAGGCCTGGTCTCAACTTTTCTATGTGTCTGTTCTCGGGGGATGTTGCCAGCATTGATCAGATCCACTCTGTCTCATACTTCTGAGGCTACAGCACAGAATGATTTTTGGTGGGCAAAGCTCTGCATTTCTGGAAAGGTGCTATCAACAGAGAAAATGTCAAACATAGCTGAGAATTCTGATATCTAAATAATTCATTTGATGAGGAGAAATTGTTGTATGTCATGTTCATTTTTGCTCATGTTGTTTGTATTTATGCGGACTTATATTTTTCATTGTTTTGCTGTTTGTGTACTTGTGTGTGAGATGTACAGATCTGCCAGTATTTGTGTGAGATCCTTCTCATAAGTGTTACAAAAATGTCGGAGGGAGACAGAAGGATGGAGGGGTGGGTAGGAATGGCTCCCTGTAGAGACTGCATGGCTTAACATGCTCAGATCAAGCCTGCACCAGAGAGGAACATCAGTAAAGATCCACTCACCCCTCCTCCCCTCACCCCCGACACCCCTTTGATAGGAGACAAAGAGCCTGAGAAACCCTGCCAAAAGGAGCATGCTTTAGTTAAACATGCAAACCCAACTACCGCAAACTCTGGACGTTTTTTTTTGCTGGCTTCCTTAAAAAAATGAGTTGTTTCGTTTATCCAACAAATAAGCCAAGCAAGAGGCTGAAGGGAGTTATTCATTGTCTTTTTTCTCTGCATAAGAATAATAAGATAAAAGACATAAAAAGGAAAAAAATCTTTCACATAATGCCAGAGGAAGTGCTTATCAGAGGTTGTAACTACATTCGACAGTCTGATTCTTTTACTGTTTTTGCTGGTGGCCTCGCTTTCCAGTAAGTTTCTCTCTCACACCACGTAGTCATTAATAACTTCCCTCCTTGCCAGCCTGGCAGGGGGTCCACAGGGGCTTGACCTACCGTTGGGATTAAATAGTTAATGTGGTTGGATGTATAAATGAGAGGCAAGAGGACACAAACACAGACGCTAACAAGTCTGATGCTCTCGCCTGCTCCCTCCCTCCTTTTCTTCATGTGTGCTGCGAGAAGCGTGGATCTCCGAACCATCTGGGCTCTGAAACGTTTAACAATCACCCAAATGGATTGGTATAAACAACATTACTATAAACAGCATCAGTTCATGTTAACAGAAAAAAAAACACATTTGACTATACAACCATGATGCATAAAGTATGTAAGGAATTATCAACACAGCCTTGCATGTTGCATTTGTTCCACATGAAAGCTTTTTCTTTTTACACACACACACACACACACACACACACGTATACAGCTACTTTGAAAGTTGCGCCATATCACTTGTGAGGAATAAAACCCTTTTCTTGTACCTTTCAGTCCTGCTTTAGCCCTCCTGCTGACTTCCCCTCTGCCCCTCCCAGTCCTGTCCAGCCTGCATCCTCCTGTCTCCCCCATCTCCCACCGCTCCTCTGCTGCTGCTCTCCCTGAGACGAAGCGTGTCATAGAAATGTAACAGGCAGACGTTGACGGGTGTCAGGCCTCACAGACATGGCTGCTCTCCTTCAACTTCGCTCACACACACAAATACTGGTAGTCCAAGGGAACACAATGTGTGCCACAGTGTAACAGTGCAGCCACACATAGCGCAAGCAGGTATCACTATAATTACAGTAGTAAGTCAGTGTTCCTAAATGTGTTTGCTGATATTATCAGCTGATATTGGCCTATTGCAGATATATTGGCTGGGTAGCAGGGGGGTGTTGGTTGGGGCTGGAGCGAATCCCAACGACTTTAGGCGAGGGCGGTGTACACCATGGACAAGTTGCCAGTTCATTGCAGGGCTAACATATAGAAACAAACAACCATTCAAGCTCACAATCACACCTACGGGCAATTTAGAGTCCCCAATTAGCCTACACTGCAGGGACTGCATGTCTTTGGACTGTGGGAGGAAGCTGGAGCACCTGTAGGGAACCCACGCTAACATCAGGAGAACATGCAGACTTCACAGAAAGGCCCTACTCTTACTGAGTATCAAACCCAGGATCCTCCTGATGTAAGGCGAAAAGACCTGGATTTGAACCCAGGACCTTCTTGCTGTGAGGCAAAAGTGCTAATCACTAAGCCACCATGCTGCTCCAGCACGGTATATATGTTGTCTAATACTAAAACTGCTTTTAAAGCAGTTTTAAAGTAGGCAGGAGAAAATGACTGGACTAGTGATTTAAAATGGTGTAATTACATAGTTTGTCCAGCAGAGGTCTGTTATCTACTATCCATTATTAAATAACCAAAAACTGAAGTTTTTTCTGTTCAGTGCACTGATGTTTGGAGTAAAGTTTGTAAAATTGTAAGATATCCTGCCTTCATTACATATTTGGTCACAAGTATTTGACAACATATCCAGCCAATAATAATAACATATAATATAGGCTGATGTGTCTGATGTGAAAATTTTCTTGCTCCCTAACATCGATATCGCCAGTGGCCTCAAAAATCCCATATCAGTCGGCCCCTATTCCAAGTGTCCACTAGACCGTAATCACCTGCTGATGAATCAACAGATGAAACTCCAACAAAATGTTTAATTCAAAGGAATCTAATTATCTAAATCATGCTTGGAATTTTGTAATAACTACCCATGCTGCATTGCATTCAGTGGGTTACTGTATGCGTGTGTAAAAATACGTGCATCAGACTGCCCCCCGTTGCTTCTCCTGTCCCCCTGTCTTGAGCCTCCCTGTGACTAAATCTTTTGCAATATGACCCCTGTTGCTTCAGTGCGTCATGGTAAGTAGGTATGCCAGTTGTTTGTTTGCAAAATCCTGCTTGATATGCAGCTTGCCAGAGGCTAGAATGTAATTAATGTAAACTAGGAACTCTCCAGAGATGAGTTATGAGTTTTTAACATCTGTGGTTTGTCATTAACCCCTGCATTGCTCCTCTCCTGCAGGGGCTTTGACCGGTGTGGTCATCTGATTTTGTAAATGTTTGAATGCGTAGTCGTGTGAAACCGATAAAATCCCGCTGGACTTGACTTGTCGCAAATGAGTGAAACCATGTTTCAAATTTTTACCATCTAACAAGCCCCTCTAAGTCTCACGCAGGGTCCTCCGCTGAACACTGAGCCCAAACAAGCCCACCTGCATGACACACGTGCCAGTATACACACACTTGAATTTCATGAGATGGATTGTGGAGTGAGTGAGCTGGAAGGCCTGAGCCCACACCCTGTGTCTGCTGTAATGTCCTTCGGCAATACACCTTTGTTGTTACAAAAAGAGGAAAAAGGAAAATATGACGTACCAAATTTACCAGCATTTTAGTGCTAGTTAATTTGGAATCAATTGTGGTTACAACAAGAGCTCAGCTTAAAATTACACTTACATTGATGACTAGAGCAGCAAGACATGCCTTCAGCACGTACTCTTTTCAGATATACAAAAGAGGACGAGCAACTCATACATCTGCTCTCTGCACATCCAAATAAACTGAGAATGGAAGCTGAATTAATATTATCAAAAACAGTCAACCGTGTCTTCTGACATGGTATTACTGAAGTCATGATTGAATGTTTTTTCTTTTGCCTTCCGCATCTCCTCCTGAACGTGTATGGATCATCATCTTTGATTCACTTGTGTGTGTGTGTGTGTGTGTGTGTCTGAGTCTACTTTATATCCTCAGCAGGAAAGGTGTATTCCTCCAATACAATGCTCTGAAATGTTTAAAAAAATGTGTGTTGATGAAGTGAAGATTATAACTTTAAAGCAATAATATGTAACTCGACCACGACCCGTGACTTTGAAAAACAAACATTAACGATGCACGTTAGTATCTTGCACAAAACAACAATCTTAGTGAAACCGGGTCATATTTAACAGAGAAAATGTCCTCTGGTCCTACGACTGCTCTGTCTGTCTTCAGCCTTTTGTTTAGCGAAGCTGTCCCCAACAACGACCCACTGCTGCAGCTGCAGCTTCAGTCTGCAGGCAGCCCACATGTTGCTTTCAGGAACCTCCGTGAATCACAGAGTTTAGGCAGAGCAGTCGTGGGACATCAGAGGGAAAACCAGAGGATATTTTCCCTTTAAAATATGGCCTGCTTTTCCTAACATTGCTGTTTAGTGCGAATGTCCAACATGTGGGTTGTGGTAAAGTTACATATTATTGCTTTAAGACTTTGTAATTCTGTTATCAAGTGATATGCATGATGAGTTGACTACTCATTTTAAATGGTGCTACCTTTGCTTCCCAAAAATACTAATCGTTTAAACTTATTTTTTCCTTAATGTAAATGGTAAGACTTTCTGTGAGGCCTGTCTCCATTATGCATTATAACACATTATGAACCTAACACATGAACACACTTACAATGCATTATTTGTGGTTATTGTTTTTGTTATGGTTTGGGTTAACCCCAACCTCGCTTAAGACTATGATTATATAACACAATAGGCACATTATAATGCATTATAAGTATGTTCAGAATGCATTATAGATGGATGCTTTAAGAGTTACTATGTCCACATTTAAATGACGGAATAATGTGCAATGTCCTGACTGAACATTTCACAAAGTGGCACACATTTTAGGTGCTCATAGAATATTATATATATATTTATAATATATGTTTAACATCTATGTTTAGGTTAATTTATGGTAAAGTGTGACTGTTTTCTGAGTGTTCTTTTACTTTCTAGACAAGTCTACTAGTCTGAGTTTAAGCTTCCATTTAAACCTCAGGAAAATTAGTCATTAAATCCCCATTATAATCCTCAAGATACTTGATACACTCATTCTGTATGTGTGCATACACTCTGATGCTATAGCCTGGAGGCACTGGTTGCCACACACACAAACACACACAACCTAGTGTCCTCTTATTGTCAAAAAAAGCGCTTGTGTTCTTGGATGTTATTATCCATGTCCCCCCTGTTGCACATTAGCCGCTGAAAGGAACAGTATGGCCTAATGGAAGTGTACTGGACTGGAATATAGATTCCTGTGGTGAAGTGTGATGGGAACCTTGGGGACATGAGTACCTGACATAAGTTTGGCCACCGAATAGGAGAAGCCCTGACAGTTTACCAGGTGTGTGTCGCTTGGCTCTATTAGCTGTGTGTGTTTGCCCGTGTGTGGTGAGGTGGCTGTGCATTGCAGCCAGCCCTATGTAGATACAGATAGCAGTGTATAAAGGTGGGTAGAAAACATGTGCACATTTCATCTTGCCATGATCACACACCACCCACGACAGTGAGGCTTGAATATATTATTTGTGTGCTGTTGTGTGCTTGTTTGCTGCTCATGGAGATGCACTACTTTTTGTGTTACATAACCACGAGTGCTTTTGTGTATGCGAATATGCTTGCGTGTGCTAACTTTAAAGCCCCCCAAATCAGACTTTTTCTTTCGTCAAATATAATCAAAGCATCCCCTGATGACTTGGACGCTGTTGACCCCTTATGACACAATTTGTTCTTAGGAAAGAGGAGAGAAGCAGACTGGCAGTTCAGGCCCAGTGGCTGATTCTACAGCAGTTGGTGTGTGTACTCGCGAGCGTCACAGCTCTCTACACAAGTCCGCAGGAGATTTACTCCCCCAGCTTCAGCATCATGACAAAATCCTGCATCCTTCACACTATCCCCCTCCCTGCCTCCCTCTCTCCTCATACTCTCTGTCCTCTCACTGCCACTCCTTAAATCCACCAGATCCAAGAAATAATCTCAGTCACTGCAGCAGGTCCATTTGCTGGAGCACAGAAAAACATGCCACCCCCACCCCCCTCCTCCTTTTTGTCATGCTAGCACTGTGTACAACATGTGATTGTTTTGGAAAGGCGACGGTGGGAATGTGTTTGCTGCATGCATTTACTCCTGGTATTAGTACGGCTCGACTTGGGGGGAGTGTAAGAGGCTGGCAGTGATTCAGGAGGCAGGTTTATGGAAATAGCACCCGCATTAAAAACCCAATGAGAGCAGGGAGAAGATTATGCTCCGGCACACACATGTGGGCTCCTGCAATGTCAACACTCTAAGTAGATCCCCTCCCTCTCAATTGCCTCTGTCTCCCTCTGTCTCCATTTCTGTCTCCCCTGCTCTCTCGCTCTCTCACCGTGCCCTTTGCTGCATACTTTCAAGTGCGTGACTCTGCTGTGTGATTGCATGTGGGGTCCTGTACAATTGAAGGTATATGCGTGTGCATGAATTCACGTGTGTTTGTATGTTTTATTGTTTGAATGTGCCGATGCTAAGCAGAGCCATAATAGGATGTATGAGAAGTGAGGAGCAGAGCAGGGCTGTGTTGCGACCTTGTGCTGTGGAAATAGGCTGCCGCGTGAAGGAGCCTTTCCTCGACATGCTGCAAACCACCTAGCCTTCGGTCGGGCTTTGCAAGCACACACACACACAGAAACCCTAACATGACATATATGTCCATACTTTTGCGTTCATGCTATCCACCTGTTTATGAACTACAACAAAGCTGTGCCCGCCTATCTGCCGCAAAAGCTGAATAATTCAATGCTACACTCTGCGAAGGCTGGCAGAGTGTGAGTGAAGTGTATTGTATAATTGTGTGTGTGTGTGTGTGTGCCTGTGTTGAGTGGGCAGGGGTGGGGGCGGGAGCGGGAGCTGGGCGGACTGGTCAGCATGAAGCCAATCGGTGCTGGCAGGATCGGAGGCCTTGTAGTCAGGGAGAGGGGACTCGTTAGAATTTAGCCTTTGGGTAACAGGGTGTGCGTGTGTGTGTGTGTGTGTGTGTTTGTGTGTGTATTTTCAGGAAGAAGATCATAGTTGAGGGCCAGTTGGACTAGACATGGTCAAGGTCTTTTT
>JAQFJA010000021.1:20997121-21007256 GCA_029874485.1 Naso brachycentron
TAAAGGATCTTACAGGGTTACTACATGTCATTGTTCTTTGTCAACATCTGCCACATTGGACACATTTTGCCCAAAGTAAATTTTTTTAATGAGATATCCTGATGTTTACAAAGGCCTGGGCCATACACCTGAAAAACCTGTCACGAGAGTGAAGTTTCATATCGGTCAATATCGATAATCGTTGATCATGTAGGCTGTGGCTGACGACTTGCTGTACATTCTAAGGGGGAGCAAATGGTGATAAAATGAGTAAATATCATAATATTTTTAACCAATGTGGTGGATTAATGGATTAGAGGGTAAAGGTTAATAAAATTACAATGAGAATAGTCTAGTAAGTTCAGAAAATCACATCATTTTACTGTAATGAAGTCTTTTCAAACCAGAAAAGACAACACGTCCGCCACATCACAATATAACGATATACAAAATCTGTCACGATATCTTGTCTCATATCATGATACATTACAATTTTGATATTTTGCCCAGCCCTATGTTTACATTTTGTAGTAGCTGAAAATGTGTGACAAGTTAGTTAAAAAGAATGTGTGTGTGAAAATCCTTCCTTACTCGAATATTCAAGCTAGGAAGGCAGCACTTGTAAGGAACTATTTTTCCAGGCAGACAACTTAAGGCTCCCGGCTCACCTCTCTCTTTCCCTCACTCAGCGATTTTTGAACAAACAAACGCAGACGTTTTCTTAAGAAGGGTGAATTACGTCTACCTAGCAACTTTCACGTGTCCTATAATGTTTCAATACCCTGTTTCAACATGAATGGTCGTGAATGGGGTTTAAAAATGTAGTCTGACATCTACTAAAGTATAAACATGGCTGAATTTAAACAACATTTGTAGAAGTTAGGGGCGTTCTCTGATAATGGTGAGAACTCAAAAATAGGCTGATGTGGTCCTTTAAAGTTGCCTCTGAATGGATGGATCCTGACTGAGAGGGGAATACATAATGCTGACACTGGTGATGTACTGTATGATCTCAGTAACCCAAAATTGTAAAAACAAAAATTCAATAGATTTTATTGCGTCTTAATATTCTGCCCTGTCAGCATCACAAACTGCTTTACTTGAGCGTTTTGAGACTTGCTAAGCATTGCTGCAAGCTTTATCATCCTCTGTCGTGTCAGTACTCATTGATGCCTCCATGCAGCACGGTCACATTTCAACAGTGTTTCCTGCTCATGGAAAGCATGGCTGTACTATTGCTGCAGAAAGCCATCGCTCTCATGACCTGGCAGAGACAAACAGCACACGTAACGGTCATTTTTTTCTCTCCTTTGATATACCTGCTCAGTTTCCTTGAGAAGAAAGAGCAGATTGTTTGTTTTGCTGAGGCCTCTTTCATTTCGCACAGGAGAAGGAGACCATTAATATTGTCTTGCCATACATCTTATACACTGATAATGCAGGCATTGCTTGAAGATGAAAAGAAATAGTGCATTACTGTCACCCTGGCAGATAACACATGAAGCCCTCACTGGCTGCCTGCCTTGAAAAGCCTTGATGCTACAGGGGCAGCAGAGGCAAGGGAAAAAAAAAACTGGAGAAAATATAAGGGATGAAATGTGGAAAAAAAAGAAAGGGGATGTATAAAGAAAAGAAGAGCGAGTTTAGATTACAGAACAGTGGAGGAAGGAAATGAAAATTAAGTAAAAGGGAATGAACAACCAAAAAGGAAACAAAAGCAAGAGAGAAAGCCATAAAATAGATGCTGTAAAATTTATAAGAAATATTGGTATCACTTTCTCTGAAGCCCGTCTCTATAATGCATCGTAACACATTATAACACATTATGAACACATTTATAATGCATTATATGTGGTTATGGTTATAGTTAGAGTTAACCCTAACCCTGCTTATAACTATGATTATACAGCACTATAGGTACAACATCACGCATTATAAGTATGTTCAAAATGCATTATAGATGAAAGTGTTACAGAAATATTTCTTATATTCCAAAAATGTGACATAGAGACTATATGCTTCTCATCTATAGTAAATTAAAAAACAAACAAACAAAAAAACCCCTGCAGAAACTTAAAAGTTAATTTGATAAATGAAGATACTGAAAGCACAGTCTCATATGTCCTTTTAGACCAAAAATTAACTTTTCATCCCAAAAAGAGTATGAATGCCTTTTGTGAGTGATTCAACTTTAAAATGTGAAAATTGTGCTCCAGATATTTGCAGCCCTTCTTTGGTGGATTACATCATTTGTATGCGCAACACACATTAAAGGGATGTGCAGCTTAAAAGGAATCGAGCATCCCAAGCTTTTCCATTCATTCACAAACTTTTCTATTCCTTTTATTTATTTAAATAAATATCAGATATCATTACAATCTTCTTTGTTTATGTATTTCGTGCATCTAGCTGAGTGGCATGCTTCCTCTTTTTTCTCTGCTGCATGCACACTTTATCAATTTGTAATGTTCCAATAAAAAATTGATATGAGTAAATAATGCATTGACAGAGGAGAGTTTAGCTGAATTCAAACTGTTATTTTTTGAGTAAACTTGGTGACTTAATGTGTACCCAAGAAAGTCAGATACAAGGTCAAGTTATTAACATGTATATTATGATACAGTTTTCTTTGTCTCTTCATAATATGCTTGTATTCATCACATATTTGCTTTGATTCTCTGACTAAAAAGAGTCCTGGTGAAGTTTTATGGCACTCAGACAATCTGTGATATTGAAGCATGAAAGCTTTTTATTATTCAAATTTTAATGATGTGATTCGCAGAACATAAAAAGGTGGCTTTGAGTGGAAAACGCAGCACATTAATGATTGCGTTGCCATATAAAAATTCTGTTTGATATGTGCCGTACTGTATGTATGCTAATAAAAGAGGTATCTACCTCTGCTGTACTCCTACAGCACCATCTGGCTTAATACAGGCAAAAGGGATATAATGACAAAAATACCAAACGTGTGGATGTGTGTGTGATCTGTTGCATTATGAAGCTAACACATGTCTGTGCATGGGTATTGTGTGCTAGACCCAGACTGTGCTTCTGAAGCACTGCATGCAGGCATATTCACGATATCAAAAAGCAAGACTAATGCATATCCCCTTATACATTTCACAGCCTTAAAATATGTCTTATGTTATCATCATCCTCCTTTTTTTGCTGTTACTGCTCTCTCTCTCTCTCTCTCTGGTTTCATCCTCCAGCTGTCTCTCTCCATCTCTCTCTGGGCATGTGACCCAGCGGCAGACTTGTGGGAACTGTAGTGATGCTGTCAAGCCGAAAGCCTCCCTAGAGCCTCAGAGGAAACAACAGAAGCAAACATTAGAACAACCCCAAAGTGTCGACACAAACCTGTGTATTTGTCAGGCTGACCTGGATTTGTTCAAACGGGGCTCAGTCTCGCCATAGCAAACTGTCACCACACAAAATATTGCTTTTTGAGAGATGCAGAAGCGGATGGGCTTGACACTGTTAAATGTAGTTCCCCTCTCCAGATACTGCTGAGTTTGTTGCACATCTGCTGGAGGACTGTTGTCAAGGCAAAGTTACTCACTAATGAAACTGTGCTGTTTAAACACAAGAGGCGGCGCTACTTGAATTTAAAGTGGCGACAAATTTCTTGCTTGAAAGTGACAATTTGTAACTTGTCCACAACCTGCAGCTTCAAAAACGAAACTTAACGATGCACATTAATACATTGCACAAGACAATTTTAGTAAAACTGGTTCATATTTTACGGAGAAAATGTTTTCTGGATTTCCCCCTGATGTCCTGCGACTGCTCTGCCTCAACTCTGTGATTCACAGAGGTTTCTGAAAGCAAGCAATGACCCGGTTTCACTAAAATTGCTGTTTTGTTTGACACATTAATGTGCATCATGTCAAGTTTCATTTTCAAAGCAATGGGTTAGGGTCAAGTTATATATTAATATTGGTTGCATATTGGGCAGTGCTAAAGAATCGATACGGCAGTATATCACAATATTTATTTTTGTGATATCTGTATCTTATCATGACCCGTGTATGGTGATGCGTATTGTATCGTGAAGTCATTGCCAAAACCCAGCCCTAAAGTTCAATGACATAAAAGGACACTTACACTCTTTATTTAATTATTTATTTATTTATTTTTGTTTTCGATTTCAGTGTGTCAAGTTAAAGTGCAAGAGTGCGCTTAAATTTTATTTTCATTTTGATGTTATGGCAGCTACATTTTCAATTGTGTTTGGGAATTTTAAATTAAATTGTTTTGACTCAGTTTGCCAGCTGAATTATTAGGATAATGTGATGTATTAAGACTACTTAGACTGTACATAGCAACTTGCATTTCAGCTCTGTTTTTACATTTTCAGTAAACTGTGTGGAACACCACAATATATTGCATTATGCATTGTATCGCAATGTGTCATGACATAATCGTGTCTAGACCCATGTATCGTGATTCTTATCGTATCGTGAAGTCCTTGCCAATGCAGCTCAAGTTGCATAGTGTAATTTTTGTGGAAAAACGAGAACATCCACATTTAGATTTGCTCCTTAGAAGCTAGGTTTTCACCATGCAGTCTCTGTCTGCCTCAAGGTATGAGTCAGGATGGTAGTTTACAAAGCAATTTACAGCAGGCACAGAAAATAGAGGATCGTAGCTATAAATTGCAGAAAGAGAAGAACCTAGCAATCTTCAGCATGGCGGAAACAAGAGAAGTTAAAATAGTGGAAAACAGAAAAGAGCCCCGTTGAGGCCAGAGGAGGCAAAGATGGCACAGAGGGAGAGTTACAGAGTTTAAGGAAAAACTAGAGTGAACCTCAGACAGAAACTTGTGCCTTTTTTTTGTTTACTTCAAAGGTGCATGATGGTTGGCTTTTCGACACCTGACGCAAAAATAAACAAAACAAAATCTCAAAACACTAGAGGGAGACAAAGAAGGGGGAAAGTTGGGAACGGTCTGTAGTAGCTTTAAAGTGGGAATAGGAGTCTCAATTAAAATGGACCTTAGTGCATCTGTACTCACAACCTCTCCCACATGCGCACACACTGTCAGACTAACAAGCTCATATGTACTTAATCAACCTTCCATTTCTGTTAGAAACCCAAAGTGAAGACTGAAAACACGAAAGTGCAGTGGAGGAAGAATTTCCCAAATCTCCCCCTCCAGTTCTTCACCATTTCTCTTTCCACCCTCTTTCACCCGCGACACCCCCAATCCCCATTCCGACTTTTTGCCTCAGCGGCAAACAAGGTTTATTTCCCTGGTGAAAATATTGGCCTGTCAGTCAGATCAATTGCCAGTGTCCAGGGCACTTCATGGTTCCTCTAATTATAATCCTGTGCAGCTGGCGCGGGCCCACGTAGCTGTGGGGCAGCCATTGTAATAGAGGCATCACTGGGCTATAGATGGATAGAGCGAAGCGTCGGCCAAAGCCTTGCAGTCATCGCTCGCGTCGGTGGAGAGGCTTTACTCCAGCAGTCAGAGCAGGGGCCAGGGTGTCTTATCTGGCTCCTCCATGTGGCTCGCTGTATGCTGGGGGAGTGCATTACCAATTCTCTGCCCCTCTCTCTCTCTCTCTCCTCTTTCTCTCCCTGTGCTGCTCCTCGCTCCTCACATCCTTATGAGAAGTCTAGGCACTTTGCCATGTTTGCATGTAGAGACAGAGGTGCTGTCTTCTCAGCAGTACTGCACCGCACCCTGGATGGCACCAAATTAAGGATTTGGTTGCTTTGTAGAGTATTTAAAGTGTGTGTGTATGCGCAAAACACCAGATTTTAGGATTCAAACTAGTTTTTCAAAAGCGAAAATGCAATTTTATTTATCCTCATGAATATTATGGAGTTACATCAGTGAAAGCAGTGGCACTAAATAACCTTCAGTTGTGCTTCTCTGACAAATATTGCCACATATTTTCTCCTTCCAGAGGAAGTGTGAATACTATGTAGAAATGGCATTCTGCTACCCCCCCCCCACACACACACACACACACACACACACATACACACACACACACACACACACTGGCATTGTGTGATTCCCATCTCAACATGCTGAAAGAGGTGCGAGAGAGGAGAGCATGTGAGAGAGGGGGTGAAAAAAGACAGAAAGGAAAGGAAGGGAAGGGAGAAGGAGAGAGTGCGACAAAGAAGAGAGCAAGAGTGGAGATGAACATGAGAGAATGAAAATGAGTGCAGACGGCAAATGGGTGGGGGTGGATAGTGAGGAAGTGAGGCTGAGAGATGTGCCGGAGAGGAAGAGAATAGAGGCGATTGTAATACAGAAAGACACTGAAATGAGAAAGTGTGAAAAGGAAACACAGGTGGGGAAGAATGTGGAGCGTATGGTGGGTAGGAACAGCTGAGACAGGGAGGTATGAGGCAGAGAACAACTAAGGGGAAAAAATTAGGGACACCAGGAGCAAAGCAGCATCTGAAATACACAAGCTAAGTGAGTTATATAAGCAGACGCTGCTGCTAGGGAACTGTGGGCTTGTGCTGGAGACGAGGAAGGCTCTCTGTCAGCGGAAGGAGAAAGGGGACAGAGAGAGGTGAGGGAGACGAGACATAAAAAACAGACAGATACACCAAGAGAGGCATTAAGAAATAAAGAAAAAGGAGAAAAAATTAGAGGAAGACTTAAGGGATGGGGAAGACTGTAGAGATGAATGAAGGAGGGGTGGGGTGCATTTGAGAAAAGCATAACAGACAAAGAAAGAGGAGCATGTACGGCTAGTCTGAAAAAAAGTGAAGAGACTATTTGGATGTACAGTGCAACAGAGAGTCCCAGAAAGCGAGTGGGTCGATGAGGGATTAAATGGCTTAGAAGGAAAACTGGAAATGTGTGTCTACACTGGTATAACTGTGCGTGTATATGTGGGTGTGTGCGCGTGTGTGTTTCACGTTAACCTTGAGTGGAAGCATGTTCCAAACCACCTAGGAAATGCTAAGCGTAAATCCACCGCTTCATTAATAATTTAGATATTGTGTAACACTCTGAAGCGTTAAATGTCCATTTTTCTAGTTGTTGATACGATACGTGCACTTCATATGCATGCATGTGTTTGTTTGCATGCAGTATACTGTATCTACTGTATATGCAAGTGTGTGTGTGTGTGCGTGTGTGTGTGTTCCAGCCTTAAACATGAATTTGCTCTGCTGCTGGTAAGGAGGGAGGGAGGGAGGGAGGGGAGGGTACTTAAGCTGCATGATCTGGCAAACCAAATAGACCATGAAAGGGAAAAATAACAAAATCTGACCCCCCCCTCTTCCTTTCTCCCCCCTCCGTTCCCCAGTCCCCAATTCCCAGCAGATCACAGACTGCAGCTCTAGCCCACTCTTCACTCCATTGTGTTTCAAACCACTGGCTCCCTTTGCTTCCCTTTATCTTTTATTTCGTTTCATATATTTTTGGGGGGGGATTCTAGCCTTGGCAATGTTTTCCTTCACTGCACTGCTTTTCTCTCTCTTCTCACTCTGCATCCTCCCTCCACTCTCCCTATCTATCCCCTAACCCCCTCTCCATCTTGACTCTTGGTCTGTCAGAGATGTGACAGGTGTGTCACGGCTCTCTCCGTCACTCTCTCAACTTGTTCACCTTTGTCTTAGAGATTACTGCGCTCACGGCTCTCTGCTTGCCAGCCTGGATTGACAAGATTGCCTGGCAACAAAAGCTCCGGCTGATGCTCTGTGACCATGCCACCCTGTCAGTCAGCTGCCCCAATCTCACCATAACGCTGATTTAGAACTGGACTGTAAGCATGCATGTCTGTGGGCAAGTTCATTTGTAGATGTGTGGATGTATGTGGGTGTGGGCCTGACTGAGATATCAGTTTGCTGATTTGTCGTCAGACTCTGGCCTATCCCAGATATATCAATACTGGTGTTTAGGTTCAAGGATATGCGCTGATTTTAAAATCATCTTTTAAGACAAGCAAAAATGCTTGGATCAGTGATTTAAAATGGCAAAATTATATAGTTTGTCCAGCAGAGGGCAGCGCTCTATTTAGAAAAAATAAGAGAAGTGTGCGTTTACTTTTTCCGTGCACCGATGTTTGGAACAAACTTTGTTAAAATTTAAGATATCCTGCCACCAATAAAATTATTGTCATAACTATAACTATGTATATATATATATATATATATAGATAGATAGATAGACAGATATAATCTGCAATCGATAAATCGTAAAGTGTTTGGGGCTGTTGTCTGGACAAAAGAAGCAATTCAAAGACGTCACATTGGGCTCTGGGAAATTAAGATGCACATTTTTAGCATTTTTTTTGACATTTCATGGAATAAATGATTAATTGATTAATCCTAAAAATAACCAGCAGATTAATCAATAATGAAAATATAATGAAAATAGTCCTTAGTTGCAGCACAAGAGATCTATAAAATGTAGCAATAGAGGCTTTGTGAAGCAAGAAAATAAGATGATAAAGCAAAATAGAAAGAAGAGTAAGAAAAGAGAGGAGGCGAGCGTTCAAGAGAGGGAGGGGGTGCGTGTCAGGAAAGATGCCTATAGAACTCTGAACCATTGTTTCTCCCAGTGTGAGCAGTGTATAATCACTCAGCCTTACCACAGTAATGACACCATCTGGGCCCGGGGAAGACGGCAGCTTCTCTCCAGCTGAAAAATGGATCATAGATCCAGGGCGATTAGAGCATCAGATGTACACGACCTACTCTCAGAATGAATTCCAGTATCTAACAACAGTAAGTGTTGGTGGGAAGTCTCTTCCTTCTACCAGCAGCAAAACTTCAAGTGATAATGTGATTTTTGGGGATATGCAGTTGGTTTTAGGTGTGTAAACTGTGTGTGGTGGAAAAGTAATGGGCACATTTGTGCTTTGTGTTTACATGCGGTGTAGCTGTCACTGTCTGAGGCATTATTACTGCATGCAGATATTTCCTTTTAAACCTGCAGGCGAGGCCTCTTTAGTCTGATTGGACATTGTGCACCCTAATCTAGCCACCTTTTCATTCGACAGCAATCCCGCTTTAAACCGAGACACATTGTTATCAGGAAATGGCTTCCAGTCCTACAATCAAACACACTCAAATAAAGGTCTGTCATGTTACTTCAGGCTCTGAGGCTTGTGCCTTTATTGTATCTGTATTGCAGCATCCTTTTTACTATTTGACATGACACCTCTTATTTATATTTTGTTTTTACATTATTGTTTGTGAAGATGGTATTAAAAAAAGAGGTGGAAAAAAGAAACACGACAATGATAGTTCTCAATGACCTGTTGCCATGGCAACACTTCTCTATTGATCTAGCCAGCCCTCATCTCCTTTTACATTCGCCTTCACTCTCACTTCACTCTCACTTTCCCCCCTCTATCAGTCTCTCTTTAGTTAGTCTCTCCATCCCGGGCCTCACTTGCTTTCCATCTGTCTGTCGTATTCTGTCATGGAGATTGATGCCTTGTGGGGCGATGCTAACCTTCACCTGGTTCCAACATACATTCTGCTCTTCTGTTCCAATCTGTCAGATTAAATCCACCGCTACCTGCCTCATCCATAAACACATTTATTCAGAATTTAAATCCTAACCCCGGGCGATGATTCAGTAAATACTTTGAAGTGCAACTGCATAACGTGATTGCATTATTAAATGTTCTTATGCCCAAATATAGACAAACTCTAGGCTAGGAACAAAAATGTAGTTCATGCTCATTTCAACTCGTTTTAATTCATTCTGTAATCTATGCAGCATTTGCCCTCTGACACTCTGTTGATAACATGCCATGCACATTTTTTCCCTCCTTTATTTGTAGAACAGCTCTTGCATCAACTTTCACACTATTTCGCTTGGAGAACTATGAAATTAATGAGTTGTTTAGGGTTTGCAACTGCTGTTCACAAGCTGTTTTTCCCTAGCAAAGTCTTCCAAGTAAGCACTATGGTATTTATACACTTCAATGTAAGGTACGTACAGCATTAACATTGTCATTCTATGTGGTTTCCTCAGCCCCGTCTCTCAGACAGGGCCAAGACAAATGTTAAAGAAATGCTAGGGAATTTTTGAGCATGGAGGAAGCGTTTTTTTATGGTCCAAGGAAGAATTCATTTAAGATGGAAACTGCACAAGCACCTCACAGGCCTCCTACACAATAACACAGTTAAAAGCATGTGTGTATATGTGTGTGCACAT
>JAQFJA010000021.1:21046026-21059290 GCA_029874485.1 Naso brachycentron
AAGTTCTCCTATTCATTTCAAAGTGTGATGAGCTGTGTCGGGGAGTAACAGAGATGAAATTACATAATTTAATTACAAAATGAATGTAACTGTAATCAGTTACAGTCATCGAGAAAGAATGTGTAATTAAATTACAGTTACTAATGAAAATAATGAAAAGCTTAAGCTGTATGTTTGAAATATATTATATGAACATATATTACATACATGTCGAACTTTGTTGCTTAGAATGTTTTGATGTGCACCATGCCTTCTTTTGCCATTTCTAGTCAAGTTTGATGTTGTTCTGATTCTTTTCATTGGTTCTTTCGTTAAATTTGCAGATCCCCACGTCTGCTGTTGACTTTGCTTTGTTGAACCTTTTTTTGTTTGTTTGTTTTTGTTTTTTAAAAAAGGTTAATAGTTGAAAACATTCATTTAGGAAAGAATCACAAAATAATCAAATGTAGTAAGTTACATTACTTTGTTAAAGTAATAGAAATAGTTTCATTACTTATTACATTTTTAGGTAGGGTAACTAGTAATCTGTAACCTATTATATTTCCAAAGTAACAACGACATGGGGTAAGAAAGTTGAAGCAGACGTCACATTGCAGTGATCTGTCAGCTGATTGGCTAATCAAAACAAGCTGAGCTGAACATCTGCAGAAGTGCTATGGTGATAATTTGCATTTGCAAAAGTTCCGACACTCCCACAGCGCCGCACGAACCTGCGGTAATCACCGCTCAGGCTTTACTCCAGTTTTCACTCAGGTGGATTAGGTGTGTGCTGTGTTTGGCGTAAAGCTTCAGCCATTCACACAGCGCTGAGCAGTGCGGGTGGGGGTGAGCTTTTTGTTTGTGTATCCTTGCTGTAAGGATAATGATGTGATGAATGGAGAGAGGGAGAGAGTGGGTGAAAAGGAGAGAGAGAGAGATTTCAAGGCTAATGCCTGGGGGGATGTCAGACAAACCTGTGTATGTGTAATAACCACGGAGGTTAAAATGCTACACCGGCACTAGAGATGGCTGCCAAATATTTTGACATCCACTCTACCTCCTCCGCACAGCTGCTGAGGTTGAGGAAGAGAGGGATGATTTACAGCGGAGAGAGAGAAATTGATTAATGTGAGTGAGAGGAGGGAGAGACTAGAATGTGAACGAGTGTGGGCAACAGAGGTGTTGATGTACAGTCAGTAAGAGAGATAGGGATAGAAGAGAAAGCTGCCTGTTTGCCTGCCTGCAATGCCCGCTTGTCTGTCTCCCTTGATTTCTCTCTCTCGGCGCTCTCCGCCCGAGTATGCGTCCATAGTGCTATTTGTTTCAAGGTTGTTCTAAATGTGACTGATGTGTACAGCCGACGTGCTGTTTGCTTTGCTTTCCTTCACGCCAGCTGCATATGAAAACTCAGTCATACCTTTGATTTTTTTTGAATGTGGCAGAAAAACACGCAGCACAAATGATGCAGATGGACTTTTTTCAAACAGGGTTATGTCCAACCTAACCTCATATCGGGGTGAGTGTTTAATGGTGTATTCAGATTTCTTCATCCCTGTGAGCTGCTGAGCGCTGCTACAAAACTCAGTTATGGGCTGCGAGATAGGTCACTTGATGCACAGTGTTTATTACCAATTTAAATAGGGGGGAAATTACTTTGCGGCAGAAAGGGAGCTTTGTTTGTGTGTGTATTTGTCTGTACCTCTATGTGTGTGCGATGCCTCTGTAACCCCCCAGGGGCCGTATATATAGATTGTGTCTCTCATCTCCTTTTTATTCCGTTGTGTATGGATAAATAACTCTTGTTCCCTTTAGATTAGCCGTGACCTTTCCACCCCCCCTCTATATGCACCTGGCAAGCCCTTACAACCCTTATTCAGTGATTGCATTGTGAATCCTTCACAGTAACAAATGTCAACTTCATTGATTGGCCATCTTCGCCACCAAAATAACCGACATCTAAAATGAGGGGTAGAGGCATGTTGCGGTCGCTGGGGGTCCCCGGGCTGTGCTGAAAACGTGTGTTTTGAGAGATTGCAGAGAAAATAGAAAACCTTACTCATTAACTTCAAGTCCACAGCCCCGAGATTTCATGGATTAATCAATGTTAACCTACTTTATCAAAGACACTTATCTTCCACATACAGAAATCTATGCATGTCCCTGGCCAAGAGGTCGATAGCAGGAAATATTTCACATTGCCCACCTTTTTTCCATTACTAATTCTCCTTCTCTCTCCTTCTCTCTCTCTGTCTTCCTCAGTCACTGCCTCTGTGTCTCTTCTTTTGCCTAAATGTCCTTGGGATTGGAGTGTGCCTGGAGAAGGGAGACCCATATCAGATAACTTATTGGTTCATTTTGCCCATCTCTTTCCAATAATGTGTAACATTACCAGTGTTATTAGATAGGAGATTAATGGTGCTTGGCCCTGCTCCTCCTCTTCAGGATGGGACATAGAGGAGAAAAGATAAAGGAGAGAGAGAGGGAGAAAAGAGGGAGGGAGGGTGAACACAAAGAGACTGAAAGACAGAGAGAGGGGGGGAATGAGAATGAGTGACTCCTCTTTGACTCTGGAGGCTTTCATGTCTGACTTCGCCCTGTAGTTAGAGGGTCATTTCGTGGAGCTGACTGACAGACAGCAGCACCCTCAACTTCTCTATCTGTTCCCCCAATTCCTCCTTTGACTCCGTTCTCCTCCCTCCCTCTCCATCTCTCCATCTTCCCCAGTACAACTGCTCAGCGGCCTTTGATCCTCCTCCCTCACATCAATCAATGCAGACAGCAAAGAGAAGAGAACGAGAGAGTAGAAGGATGACTTGTCTTCCATTGCTTCAGGTGCTGTTCTGCCATGTCAGGCAGAGGTCTGATGCTCTGTTTATTTATGCACTTATTTATGTATTTATTAGGCAGCACCACTCCCCTTCTGTTCTCCCGTTTTTTTTTTGTTTTTTTCCTCCACTCCCTCCAAGGCTCAAATAGGAGCAGGCAGGGGGCTGTCAAGTTATTGGATTTTACCACAGTCATAATGCCGTAAACGCCGCTGATGTTAACAACCAAACAGAAAAGGGATGCCTCCTCATCCCTACTGCCTCTTTAAATGTGCTTGGATTTTCGATCTCTTTTTGTATTTCAGCTCTTTCTTTATTTTCTCACATTCTTTTATCCTTCTCCCATCCCTCTGTCTGGCATTTTACCCCTCTCCTTTCTCCGCTCCCTCTCTCTGTTGTATGGAGTAATAACATGCTCATTATTGGATGTAAGAAATATCTACTAAGAGATTATGCCAGATATAAAAAGCTCACAGGTGATGGGAGTCAGAACTTCTTTGCATCCCTAATGAGGCCTGGGGATTGCAAAGCGTGCTCTGCAGAGACTCAGCATCCTCCACTAGCCCTGTGATGAGGCCTGACTCAGCTTAGAGGGAGACAACTTGGCCCAGCTCAGCCCGGCTCTGTTCAACTCCTCTTGGCTCAGTTCAGCTCTGCTCAGCCCTGGTCTGTGTAATTAAAGCATTTACTTCAAGCTCATCTGCTGCCGGTCTATCAGTCACTGGGGCTCAGGAGTTTTGTCGCGTTGCTGTTACTTCACCTCTGCCCTCCCTTCATCTGTGCACTTTCACTGCTCAGTTCTGGGGAATAAACTACTTACCACTCTGGAGCTCTGTCAACTAAACGCAGTACATTTCTCAAATCATTTTTAGTCTACCATCATGCCTGCCAAGAACTGAGAAAAGACTGCCAATTATATCAAAATACATCTCTCTCTGTTCCAGGTTTTGGGTTCAAAATGTGGGCTATTATTGTTTCAGGTTTATTAGACTATGGTTTTCCTTTATTTGGTAGTCTTAAGTCAATGTTCACTAAAGTTTTATGGCCAGATTTATACTGTGCCAAGTTTTTAGGCTGATGTCAGAATTTACGACTTTCTTAACAGTAAAGATCCAGCAAAACAGCTGCATGGTCATTTTATTCAATGCAAAATATTTGAATTTTTTTGTGTTATCCTGGATAGAGGTCTTGGCAGTTGATGATCTTTAAAGTTTAAATGCTCTTTTAAAGTTGAAGAACAAATCTAGAAGGGAACTTGGAGAGCTGATATATCCCTCAAGGCCAATAAACCACTCTTCTATGATACACAACTTTGCAAGGCAACCGCTATATCCACAACCACATATGGATATGAGTAAAAGTAAAATTGGTTGCTTGATATGTGTGCATTTAGGTTTCCATAGCCACACCTAAGTTTAAGAATAAAGTTTTGGTAAAGTTGTGGCGATGCTACAACTATACTGGTTCTCCCATAATGCCACTGTCCCCAAATGGTCCTCATTCACTTTCTGTTTGAACATTTAGCATCTGTAGGTGTAGGTTACTACCTGTGAATTTAATACATCTAATCATCATCGTATTTCTACAAAAGTCAATGTTTAATTACTATTGAACCTTACCACAATCTCCTGGATTTGAAGATGTATGGCCTTCATAATAATACTATAAACTTTAATAATATAGCAACTTTAAAAACTGAAGTTTACAAAGTGTTCTGGCAGACAAAGCAAGCAAAGTGATAACAGTGGAACAGAATTTCAAGTCCAAATGCCTTATCTCTCCATGTTAAAGAATGTAAATAAATAAATAAATAAAAATTGTCATATCCGTCCAGTGATTCTGATCTGCTCGAAAATTTAATGGGCTCCCTCTTGGCCTATGCTACGCTCCTCCACTGAGTTTTATGTAAATTGGACCACAGGTTGTTCTGTAGTTATGGTGACAAACACTCAAACATACCAAACTGAAAACACAACCTCGTCGATGGAGTTAATAAATGAAAAAATGTCATAATGGTAAATATGTATGAAAAAAACAAAAACAAATGGCAAGAAGTTGTTTGCTGATAAAGTTTGTTTCACATGCTTCGTGATCCATTACATGGACAGACTGAGATGGTGAGTGACAGTGAGGAGGAGGAGAAAACGAGGGAGGCACAGCAGAGTGGGAGCAGAAGAGGAGACAAGAAACATCTTTGCTCACCACAGGAACAGCGAAGGGCAAATGTTTGAATCATTTAAAACTCCAGAGACATGGATCTGTTACAGTGGCCAATAGCAACAGGGTCTGTCTGTTGGAGTGCATGGCATGCCTTGGGCCCTCGCTCCTCCTGTCTGTCCCTCCACCTTTTAACCTCTCCTAAGCTTATACTTAATGCCATAGAGGAGGAGAGGACAGGAGGCAGCAAAGACTTGTCTAGGGCCACAAGAGGAAAGCAATGTGAATACTGACTCAAGTGGAAAAAATAAGAAAGAAGTAATATTGTGGCGTTTCAGAGTATAATTTAAAGGGATAGTTCACCCAGAAATGAAATTTCAGTCATTATCTACTCACCATGCCAATAGAAAGTCTGATGAAGTTTTTTAGTCATCAAAACACTGCTGGAGTTACACAGAGAAAAGGCGTTGCAGTTATCTCCTAAACAATTGCAGTGATGGTGACCAGGATAAAACATAATAAATCCTTAAAATGTCTCCATACTGTCAGATAATGTCTGAATTTTTATTTTTGGATGAACTACCCCTTTATATGGCAGGCCTACAGTGTTATGAGTTAAAATGGCATACATATACAGTGCAAACACACACACACACACACACGCACATTCACTGACCTACACAGAGTAAGAATTTTCCTTTTTTTTGGCATCTGGCAGCCTTTATTTGGTGTTTGCTACCCTCTCTGACCTGTGGGGACTATTAAATGTCACTCCCCTTTAAGTGAGGAAGAAAGACAACTTCACCTAACTTCAGAACACCGTTAAAGGTCAGACATCGCTGTGGTGACAACTACCGCTCTCAACACACATACACAAAGACACACTGCAGCGAAAACAAACACATCGATACAAAACTAGCCAACATATAACTCTCACGTTTTTTGCTCTCTCTCCCTCTACTGTGTGTCTCTTTGATTGGTTGGCTGAAGGCTTGTGTTTATTCTTTAAGATGTCACTGAGATCTCAGCTATCGATTGTAATATTTTTCATTAAAGGAGCTTGAGAGGAAGCAGCTCTAGAACGGGGAGGCATTCACAGGATACACCACCACATCCACTGTTGCCTCCAAGCTGATGAGAATTAATGCTCTGTCTAATATTCAGCGAGTGTGTGAACCTTTCCGTTCACACGGCAGTGTTTGTGTGCGCTAATAGACATGTTTTTTATGTGAGGGTACATTTTGCATACAGTGTGTTTCCTATATTTGTGTATCTTTGTGTCTGTGTGTGTGTGTGTGTGTGTGCAGTAGAACACCTACTTTTTAGTCACAGCACAGCAATTTATTAGAATTTGTTTGCCTGGCCCTGAAGTCTTCATTAGGCAGTCACAAAGCACACGGAGACGGGGCTGCAAGGTCGCCATCCGGCACGCCAAATGACGATGCGGCCCTCGATATAGCAACTCTTTTGGGAGCCCCGCAAGCACGTATGCACACACCACTATATCCATTCATATATGGACTCATATTTTACTGCTTTCTGCGTGATTCTCATGCTTGAATTCTCAGTCAGCTCTGTTTTTACCTTCAGATAGAATCACTGTGAAATGGCAAATCAAGTACAAAACTAAAGTGGCACTAAAATCTTTTATCAGCTGCATTAAATGTTGATGAATGAGTTTTCCAGCTGATCTGCCTGTCACTGGATGCTGCACCAGTGGCAAAATGATGCTTCAGATTGATGAAAATGAGCCTGATTTCATATTTATCCATGCTTATCATTATAACTATTCATGCTAAGGATATCATTGCCGAGTGTATTTGATCACTTCACTACAAACAGTCCTCCCAGACGGCTTTGTTGTATCTTTCTTTGCCCATTAAGCTGTTCATTAAAGAACAGCCTTGTCTGGGCCTACAGGGTGCGTGCGTGTGTGTGTGTGTGTGTGTGAGCAGGTGCATTAATGTGCGTACAGTATGTAAGTGGGGGAGCTTGCAAGCACATGTTTGTGTGTACAAGTGGAGATGTGTATGTACTTTGGTTTGCATGTGTGTGTGTGTGTGTGTGTGTGTGTGTGTGTGCGCGAGGCTTTGTGTAGATGCATGAGGGTGCGTGTGCATGTACTGCATGTTTGCATACTCGCCCCATTATCCACGCTTTGTGGCACTGTGAGTGGGGATGCAGATTTGTTTCTGTCAAGGTTAATAAATGAAGAAATCAAGGTGAGTGTGTCTCAATCCAGACACAAAGACACTGGGAGGGGGGATCAGACACCAAGCTGGTACCTCTGAAATTTTAATTAGGCTCTCGCTTTATTTCCCCTCCACAGCCAGACATTGTGGTTGAGTATTCAGACAGTCAGAGGAACTATTTTCTCCCTCAATATAACCTAAGCCAGTGATGGGATACTGGGGAGCTCGTGGGTTTGAGTTTACAGGCACACATGGTTTATTGTGTTGATAGTTCCACTGCGTGGTGTCATTATGGAGTATGTGGAGTGTGCAGAGTACACAACTGGGTACTGTATTCAGTTTAATGGAAACATGCACATTTGTACACAGGTGTGTACATTTATATGTGTGTCTAGCAGTAGAGAGTAAGCTCAAATATCTTCAGAATGCAGTTTCACATCTGTGTCACCAAAAAAAGTGAAAACCTAGGTGTTGAATAAAGGTGATATGAGAATTTACGCTATGCTGCACATGCTCCACACATTACTTGATGATATGTTACACACATCAGTTGCCCTCTGGTTTCAAGAAAACTTTCACACATGAATTTGCCCTTGACCTTGAGAGTAAAACTGACTATTTTCTTGTTTAATTCTCATGTACTGACTCATTATTTTTGGCCTTTAAAGTGGATATTAAAGGGATATTGAGTTTATTTTTGGTGTATTTAGGCAAAAATTCCATATTAACCTTTCAGCATACAATAATTCAGGTGGTTTGGAAGAACACTAGACTTCTGCTCCCCCTTGGCTCTGTATTCAGACTTTCGAAAATGAAGATCATCAAGGTTCCTTTCGGAGAGTGCGTGCTGTGCTCCTATCAGCTGCTCTACAAAGACACGTCTAGTGAAAGCTCAATACAATGGTGGACAAGCCAGGAGGAAAAGTTGCTCTTCCAGCTTTAGCAACAACTGCATACACGGCAAGTAAGTAAGTAGCCTTTGAGAGCCATGAACACACATAGGCCAGAAGCCTTTCTCCTCTTTCTGTAGCGGGAGGCAGCTTGATGTAAAAGTACATCCTCTGGACAAGACGCTAGTATGTCGCAGGGACTTTCCCCCAATCCAACCCTTGATGCTGAGTACCAAGCAGGGAGGCATCAGGTACCATTTTTATAGGCTAGTCTTTGGTATGACTCGGCTGGGGATTTACCCTCAACCCTCCGATCTAAGGGCAGACACTCTAACCACTAGGCCACTGAGCTGGTGCATGCACCATCATGGTGCATGGAGCAGCTGTGGCTCAGCAGGTGGAGTGGGTCATTTACCAATCAGAAGGTTTGTGGTTCAATCCCCAGCTCCTCAGGTCTACATGCTGAAGTGTCCTTGGGCAAGATACTGAACTCCAAATTGCTCCCGATGACTGTGCCACTGGTGTGTGAAAGTGTGTGTATGAGCTCCTGGTGAGTAGGTTGGCTCTTGGCAGAGAAGTCCCCTGCTCTTAGTGAGTGTGTGTGCGTGTGTGTGTGTGTGTGTGTGTGTTAATGTTGACTTGTGCTGTAAAGGCGCTTTGAATAGTTAAAAAACTAGAAAAGTGCTACAGTCCATTTACCATTTTACATGACAAAGCAACTCAAAAAAAAAGAAAGAAAGAAAGACTGGCCTATCAAGACGATCATTTACAACAGACAAAATAAGATGTGAGCCAGGTGAAGGGCAGGTTGGAGCTCCGGAGCAACAACAGAGAGGGAAGGGGGCAGCACAGTTGCTTCCTTAGGAGTCTCATGCTACAGCTAGCTTGATTTGTAGGTACTTCCTACCTCAGCTTTAAAAGTTTCATCTGGTTTCAAATGTTCAAATACTTTGAAATGAGTGGCACTTACAATATGAATAGTCAGTTTATTGTGGAGTGCATGATTTTATTGGGACCATTTCTTGGAAATTAAATTTTAATGTAATTAAGCTGTTCCTTGCTTTCTACCTCTTGGATGCCCTTCAAGCTCTGTCAGTTGGTCCATCGTCCAATATAAGAGCAACTGCTGCACCCCATGCAGACTCGGTCATTAGCATGTTGGCACACAAATGCACTTGCATGTTTGTTGATTTTGGCTAGTCTAATTGCACCATGGACTACAGCAGTGTGTCTTTTATGCATGTAAACTGCCACAAAAGTGTGGATTTTAAAGGCTTGTTTCGGTGTGTGTCTGTTCAAACAAATCAAATTTATTAGCCACTGTTCTAGTGTGATGGGATTTTATTGCATTGGCAGTTGGGAAGGAATTGAAAAGCAGAGTGAATATAACAGAGAGGAAACTATGAGAATGGTAATGTGGTGTGTGTGTGTGTGTGTGTGTGTGTGTCTGTCTGTCCATAACACTCTTGGAGGTATTTTCACTAGCTGTAGAGTAGCACTAAATGTTGGCTTACTACTGTGAGGAAAATGGTACATCCTCCCAATAGTAGTCCTCTTTAGGCTTATTGATGACTTTACACGCACACATTCACACGCACACATGCACACACACAGGCACACACACACACATACAGACACGAGGGTGGTGGAACTCATATCAGATACAGACTGATAAAGTTTTTCAAAGTTGTCTTTGAAACATGTTCTTTGGGATTATCACCACACTTTGAACAGATCTTGATTCAGACTGTGGGGCGTGTTCAGATCTCTCTCTTAAAAGGGGACAGAAGCAGAAGAAACAAGATTATTAAAAGGTATTTCATTTTCACAACAGAGATGCAAAACTCTCCTCTGTCTCTTCGCCATACTCCATATGTAAAGTAGATGGAACTATTTCCACACATGAATTATTTATCCAACTTTAATCCAAAACAGTTCAGTCCAGAGAACCAAATGAGATCTTCCCACATATTTCAGTTTTTCAAGACTAGACATAAATAAAAGACGCGCTGTAGATGAAAGATAACTTAAACATTTTGATACCGTAATGAAATCGATGCATCATCAAAGGCACCCCCTTCATGAATTAGTTATGACAAATAAACATGACTCACAGGCAATGCAAAATATAAAAGTGGTGCAGCACTGTACATAAAAGCTCACTTTAACGTGTCCAGGGCTGTCAATTAGAGAACTAATTTTTTAAAGGTTTTTTGTAAGCCGGTCTCTGTGGTGCTTGGTGAGGTTCTGTCAAAAGAAACTTTGCTCATGTTTTGTGCATGAAGGCAACAAGAGCAACCAGATATATTGCTCATTACTGGTAGAAAGATATAAGTTATACACCATTCAAAATATACTGCATTGCATCAAAAGCCCCTTTTACATAAGCGATCTATACATGAAATCTTGTCATGGGTCACTTTTGTAACCCAGATCTGGTCTAGCTGGTAAATATGTTGCAAAGTGTGGTTCAGATGATGGTGAAAGTCCGGTATACCAGTCTGGCTTGGTATTTGGCTTAATATCAAATCAGTCTGAAATTTTTTACAACAGCCCAACCATAGTTGAGTGGTGCATCTGCAAGAAATGCAAACAATTCCAGTTGCCTTCAATGTAGCACCTAGAAATAGGCATATTTGTAAGTTGCACTGGTGGTCTTTGTTATAAAATTAGTTGCACCATCTGCAAAAATGGTTGCAAAAAATGTAACTAAAGGGTCACAGTCTATGCTCCATCTGCTGGCCTGTTCTTTCTGTCATCTATTCTGGTACTGCCACTGCATGTGTGAAAAGTCACATGATAGGACTGTTCCTATATGAATCATTCAAGCTGCCTGAAAGGTTAGTTCAGTAATTTACCAGGAACGATGTGTAAAAGAGGCTACAGACTGCAGACATCCCTGTTGGAAGATAAATTGGTACGTCTCTCTATTTTGAGGTAGATTTCTCTCTGTATTATTTCTGAGTATCAGTGCAAAGCAGCGAGTCTGGAAGAATCCTTTGTGCTTTTATTCTGAGGGACTGACACCAAAACGAGCAGATACCCACTGATGTTTCTGAAAGCTTAAAACTTTTCTTCCACGAAACGTCATTGTATCTGCACTGAAGGAAATCTCAGCATGATGTTTCACTTTCAAGTTCGGCCATTTATCCCAAAAAATAGTGAAAATCAACAACCAAACCATGAAATCGTTTCTTTGACCTCACATTTTAACGGTGTCATCTTGACCCTAACCTTATTAAAAAGCCTTGGGTACTTGTGAGGAACAGGTGCGAATTGCTTGTCCTCTCTGTGGTATTTTCACATAATCCAATTTGTGGTTGAGGAGATTGGATTGAAATTACCTCGGGAGCAGATAATACACTGCCACTGGCTGTTTATGACATTGTTAATTTTTTAGGGTGCATTATTTCTTAAAGTTGAGCCTTAAGATTTACCTGCCAAGTGTTTTCAGCTGCTCCCTGTATATTAATCTCATTAAGAGAGCTCTATAGGAAGTGGGCAAGGCACACTCCATTATTTATGGAAGTGTAATTATCTATGGTGTCACAAGCAGGCAGGAATTTACAGGACCCCGGTTCTGCATCAGCACAATGGCTCGCTATGTAATGAAGCGCATACACCTCCAGGCCCTCCAATACACTATCTGATCTGCTTCACTGTTTTCACTGTAGCTTTTTGCTACACTTTCCTACACAACTATTGCAGTATATATGAGGAATAAACATGCCAGCCTCACTTAGCAGGATGACTGTCTTCAATTAAATAATGATTTATGTTTGCATAGTATAGATTTAATGAAGACAGTGCTCAGTTGTAACATGTTACTATAATGGCTTACTGTAATAATTTAACTTTTTCCATTAACGAGCAGTGTAACGGATTACTAATAAAACTCCAGTAATATTACTGTTACTACTATATTACTCAAAAATAAAGCAAATTATTACAGTTTGGTCACTTGCTTCTGTTTTTTATTGATAACTCTAAATCATTTTGTATCACTTTTGACATGCCGAAAAGTGTTACGTGACTAAACAATCAGCCGCCAGCCGCAGCAGCTGCAGTTTGCAACGTATCAACGTTACCGAGTTGGTTACTGAGCTGGTTGTATCTCTACGCTGACGAAACAGCAAAAACAGGGTTTTTCAGCCACACCAAGCCAGTTGTTCTTTTCATCTGCCTGTAACTTATATGGATTCAAAGGCTAAAAAACAGCTGCAAGTTTGAAGCATGAGCTGCAGTCAACGACGATTATACTTACATTTACACAGAGGTGCAGTAGCAATGTCTGAAATTTAAGGAGAAATGACACAATTACCAACTTTTGGGGTGTATTGGAAAAGTTATATAATGTGTAAAGTAATATATTACATTGGCGGAGAGTAATATGTTAGCCATTAAATCTAAGGGTGCACTCACACCAGGCATCCACACCTTACCAAAGCACCTTTGATCCCCAAAGTCCAGTTTGTTTGACTAGTGTGAGTGCTCCATATCACTTTGTTGGCCCTGGCACGGTTGGAAAAGGTGGCCTCCAGGTACTAGAGAACAATTTAAAAATTTTATTAAGAGATGAAAAAAATGCTGGTAAAAGTACAGGTCGAGCTCTATAGATTAGGTAGCTCAAGTGTGCTCAGCCGCGGTTAGACTGTAGTAATGTGAGTAAGAGGTAATTGGGGAGAGGGGAGGGGGGACGTCAGCACAGTACGGGAACGGGAACTGGGCCAAGTGTGAGTGCCCCCTAAATGTGCTCTCTCTCAGCTGTCATTCAGCCTGAGAAGTTTGCTCAGCCCACCTCCACCCCTTCACCACCTCATTCAGGGTACTGGCCATCTTCAATCAGCCCTTTAAACCAGAAGTTTCTACCACATGAGGCAAAATTCCTTTTCACCACCACCAGTGTCTAGACTCCAGGGAAGTCTTCTTTACATGGGAAACATCTAATCCATCAAGCTGCTTCATAAGACCATCTACTTCCCATAGGGGCGAAGTGCCACAGACTACTTTTTTTTGCACACAATAAATTTGATCTCATTTCGACACCTATCATTCTCTTTCATTGTTATTAGTCTATTCTGATTAAACTTTTAAATGGACTGATTGCTTAACTATTGAGCAAAAGTGACTGATAATTCCAGATTCTCAGACGTAAGATTGTGTTCCATTTCTCCATCAACTATAGATTATGTTTAGGTTTTGGATGATGTCATCTTAGGCT
>JAQFJA010000021.1:21066595-21077417 GCA_029874485.1 Naso brachycentron
TTAAGTTGTCTGACCTGTCAATTATGGGGTCTCAGACCCCTCAAAACCCCCCATATTTTGTATCTTGATCTATAGTCTGCTGTGTTTCATTCACTTATGGTTCTTTAACTTTTCTGAATGGAGCTGGCTACAGAGCACATTCTCGCTCATGCAGCAGTTAAATATGAAAAAAATCATCTTTTCTCATTGCAAAGGTATTTGAATAATCTTGTATAAAATGTGTTTACATATGGTCATGGAGTCTTTTAATCCTTTTTGACTTACACAGTATGAAGCAGCGCAAAGGAACATGGGTATGTGTGAATTAACAGTATGGAAGTACAAACAGAACAGAATATTGAAAATGCCCCCACGGGCGATTCTCAGCCGCGCTGTGGCAGTGAGACACTTCCTGGTGCTGCTCCATTTTATATGTATGAAAATCTCTCACGGATCCATGATATACATTATAGATGAGGGCTCCCATTCTGCACTCCAGTCACTTGAGCAGAATTTTCCATGATACGCACCCCTCACCCCTCGTCGCCACCCCCAACCCCCTCACTGCCGCCCACTCTTCTCCTCTCCTTCTCTCATCCCTCTCTTCGTTCATTCCTCCTTCCATATGCCCTCCCATTGGAGCTTTGTTTCATCCCTCACCAGTTCCCTTTCATCCTTCTCCAGCCCTTTGGTCTCTTATCATTTCATCCCTTCATAAGTCAAACCTTACATCTTTACTTCCACCCATCCGCCCTTTCTTCCTTCACTTATTTCGCCCCTCCCCCCATACGAGAAAGCGAGTGAGCGAGGAGCATGTGACCAGTGAGGTGGGAGCCCGCTGGGCCTTCCCCTGCAGTGCCACCATACGTTGATTCGCCTGCACTGGTTTGATATTGATTTTGCTTTAAACAAGGGGGAAATGCCAGAAGAATGAAGTGCCATAGGTGACATGAAATAAAAAAAAGAGATAAGGAGAGAAAAGAAGTGAAGGGGGAGGAAAGAGAAAAGAGGAAAAGTCCCTGAATAGATCAAATCCATAAGTTGAGTCCCGAGTGGGTTTAAGATATTACTATGAGGTCACAGTACTGGAGGTGAACTCAAAAAGAAGGAAGATGACAGGTAGATAAGAGAAGAGAGAGAGTGTGAGATCTTTAATTTAAAAAAAATCTCTTTTTTATTCCCACCCTTTGCTTTATGCTTGCTAAGTGGGTTCTGGGGTTGGCTGTGTAGCAAATGCATCTCATTCTACGTCATGGTACAGTTCCTGCCTTAAAATGATTCTCTGCTTAGTTCAATTTAAGTTGTGTGCAGAATAATCGATCCCCCCATTAATTCTACTTAGCTGAGCCTCACAGTACAAGCCCGGGCTTGACTGGTCCACCAAGGCCAGCTCTGCTGAATGGCTGACCTTTACACGGCTCGGACTGCCATTGATTTTCAGCAGGACTTATTTCATGAACTGGGGTTTGGGACAGGGCACCTAGATGAAGATGAACTATGAGGCAGAATCAGTTTCTTTGGCCCTTTTCATAGAATCTGCACCCTTCTCTCCTTTTTTCTCACTTTTCTTCACCATCTTTACTTTGGAATCAGTGCTGAAAATCGTATTGGCTGAACTCTGTGGGTGGCTCCGTCTGAGAGCAAATAACACGTCCCTTGTGTGACGACCCCCCACCTTCCCCGAGCTAAGAGCCCCCCATGCCCTGTCAGTGATGTGTTGGTGTGTGCATGTGCTTTATCTCCATGCTTCATTGTTTATGTATACATTTTTTTTGGCCATGCTAGTGTGTGTAGGTTACACTGTTAAGTGCTTTAGGATGGCTCTCTCTGTGACATGGCCCCTTGGTATTTGCAGTTAGGGAATAATGCAAAGAAGAGAGTGTGAACAAGCCATTAGAGCTCCCAGAACTGCCCTCAGAGCCAAAGAATAGAGAAAAACAATCCTGACCTCCATGAAACGACAGACACAACATCTGCCTCCCGGCTTGGGTGAAGAGAAGGAGGGGAAAGAAAGAGAGAATGCATCTCACATCCCAAATGTGATTTCAGTAAGATTTTACTGTCCTATATTGCATGATGTTAAACCTTTAAGTCCAAATTGTTGGATGAATGCGCATACATGAACATCATTAAATGAATAAAGTAATAAATAATAAAAGTTAAGACAAGAAGGGTGGAAGTGTAGGAGGCTTCTGAGTATGATTTAGCTTGAGTTCATACAGAGTGCAGCGAGTGTCTCCCTTTCTTCTTCTCTTGTCTCTGTCTCTCTCTTCTAACTGTATATCAGTGACTGTGACTGTAAAAAACATATTTAAATTTATTACCCGCTCATGAATACATGCACGCATACAAATGTCCCTGGATGGTGGGAGGCATGAGGGGCAAGTGAGGTGATGGGCTGTCAAGGATGCTGCTGTAAAAATGGAGGAGAAGTGGAGGGGAAGAGTGGGGGTGGACAGGTGGGTAGCATTTCAATTGCACGTCAGGTTTGGGCATCATGACTGGATGATACGGCCCATTCCCCGCTACAAGTACTAACATCCCAACCAAAAACCAAGTCGGATTCGGTCCCAATTGTTCCCTCATGTGAGCCAATATGTCTGTGATCCATATGGATTCAAATGGACCCAAGAGAAAGCAAGAGAAAATATTTTAATAAAACGCTTCTGGTGTTGGTGTTCTGTCAAATTACACTCTGATGTGTCTGTTTGGATCAGGTCTGATTATGTTTGGGACTCTTTTTAAATAAAGGTTTTGCTGCGATTGTCCTGTAAAACAAGCTACATACACACTGTGGGATTTTGGGTCGTCCAAGACAAAAGATGACTGAGTGTTATGATATCTTTGTTTGAGGCTCCAAAATGGTGCTCCTACGTCGCTCAGTGAGAGAGCTTCACAGACGGCTGTTGTCCTGGTCTTGCGACCAAAGATACAACACAGTATGTGCCTGCTTTGTGAGACCCAAACAGCAAGAAAAAGACGCGCGATCTTCTGTGATGGGTCACACCCGCTTCATGGTGAATCTGAGCCACTACCATCAGGAAGGAGGTACAGGATATCAGCTCTATGGATTTCTCTTGCCAAGAGATCTTTTGTACCTTCTAGTATAGCTCTACTGAACAAATCATTTTGAGAGAGGGGCGTGTTGAGTGTGTTTCTGTCTAGATTTCTGTTTTATGTGTCTGTAATGTTGATTTGTAACTGCCATGGATATGGGATGAATTTCCAAAAGGACAATAAATCAAACTTTCTAATTAAACTGAGACCTCTGATATGTCAGAAATTTAGGATGACCATCTCACAATGTGACAACCACTACAACCCAAGTCTACCAACTACCCAGTAGAAATGCAGCATGAAATGATGCACTGATCTAGGTTAACACTAGTGTAAACCCAAACAGTGTAAACCGGCTGACATGCTAATAAATACTTACCTCCAGCTCTCTTTACAGAATTGCCATCCTGAGTTGGTCTCTTTTGTCTCGCCGCAACATTGACACGTTCTCCTTTCCTTCCTCTTCTTCGGAGTTTATTCCACACACATAAATGCTACAATAGGAAGGGCTTTGTCCTATTTTAGCGACATTGTTTTTATCTACCAATATTGCACCATGTGGAAGACTCACTCTGATGCAGGGCACGCTAAAATCGATTCATTAGCACTGTGATTCAGTGGGTGTTATCATCGCATAGTCTGCATACATCAAATTATACGTTGTACCTAATTTAATAGAAGTCACAGAGTGCGGCAAGCAGTAAGTGTGAAGCTTGCTTTTAGGGTCTACACTGGTTGACTGAATTTTGGATTGGGTTAAATTATACTCGGATCTGTTTTGGTCAGGTCTGATTATGTCTGGGCTTTCTTAAAAAAACAAATAAATACATTTTTGCTGGTTTTGCTGCATTTGTGTAAGACAGAGGTTCAAAACTATATCTATTACTATATTACAAAAAAATATATTACAAAAAAATATATTTCTTTGCACTGAAAGCACACTCTGTGGGATTTGTAGACATTTTAAAAGTCACATAAAGTGCATGGCACAAGTTCATTTATTCTCTCTGTGCTCAAACTTTTGACAAAATGTAGACACACACAAACAGGCAAACAAAATGCCGCCCCCAACCACATCCTCTCACCCACTCCAAACCCTATCAATGAAATAAGCCACCCAAGGCCATGGGAGGTAGTGTGGAGTGGGACTTGGCAGGGACACTTCCAATGTGTTTTCCGCTCCAGTGCTTGTTGTTCTCACTTCGTCAGTGTGTGTTTGCTGCAGATTGGGAGAAATGGTGAGAGGTCAGGCCGGTGTGCTGCTTGTCTGGCCTGCAGGTTCTGTGCAGTTCAAGGTTGAACCAACCACAGTGAGAGGGAGTTTTGAAGTTTATTTAGCAAACACTTTCACTGTACTGTATCCTCAGACTTGAAAAGGAGAAGTAGAAACTCAAGTAACTCAATTACTGAGAGTCATTGATGCAAATTCTTTACATTGAAGCTTTGTTAAATTCATACAGCTGAATAGAGTGCTGGTGTTTCTCACGGATCCTTACTGCTGCGCAACATGCTTACACTCTTACACGGATGACGTGAAGAAGAAGGAAAACGGAGGAAGAGGGAAGAAGAGAAGAGAGAGGCTCAAGTAGATGACAGGAAGTGTCAAAGTCTGGATTCATTTCAAGCTGAAACAAAACGAAACAAAACAATTGTTTTTGTTGCAAAACCTAACTAGCCTACCCCAACAGCACAACATCAGTGCTTCAGCATCCAGTCAAATGAATCCAGTCCACACAGCGTATACTCACTATGTAATGTTAACATTTGCATAAAATGTAGCCTAAATCAATATAATTAGAACATGAGGTGAAGTAAAAAAGAAAGACTTGTACAATGACCTTTTTCCCAAGCGTCCACTCATTTTTTTCTCCTACAAATTCTAGAAAGACAATGCAATATTGCACTTTGGGTTCAGTTTTGACAGGTAATATTATAACAGTGTCCCAAAATCAACATTTGACTTACAAACCAAGAGATTGGTAAATGAAATCAACCAGTGGCCAAGCACGTTTTTACCATCCAAAATGTATGAGATATGACTTAAGCATTTATTTACTAAAAGTTACTGCAGTTAAACAACTTGAGAATGACCACAGAGGTACCTGGAACCTGTTGTACAAGATGATAGTGAAGTTTTTAGTCGCAGTTTTCTGTAGAAATAGGATATTCTTATAATTTTAGGGTCTGATTATTAATATTCAGTAGTGAAAACTACAAAAAGGTGCTGATGTTACCTACAGAATGTATTTTGGCTAGGGAAAATAAGAAATAATTTTTCACTTTAAACAACCTTGGTGGCCAGTGGAATATAGATTTTTAAGTTTATGAAGTGCTCTTGAACGCACCAAAAAGTCCTTGTCGGCGCCGGTGCGGTTTGTCGTACAAAGTGATGTGGATTTCAAGGTGCACCTGAATGCACAATAAAGTCTGTGTGTGAAACTCAGACACAGGCAGACAGCAGAGGACAGAGGCGGTGTTCCTGTAAGTGACACTAAAATGTGGTGGAGACTCTCAGCAGAGTTTATTATTGAACGGTTTTGGTGCAAACAGAATTCAGATTTAGCTGCTTAACTGAAAATCTACAGATATTTGACACTAACCTGTGTTAATTTCTGACCCCTAGACCTGTCCTTATATCTCTCATGTATTTTTATTATTTTTTCAACTGCTCTTTCATAAAGCAAACATATTTCTTATCTGATGACTCGATTAATTGATGGAGTAATCATTAGAGTACTTGATTACAAAAAGAACTGATAGCTTCAGCCTTGGAAGGAGGAGCCTAGAGTTGGGGCTAGGATGAAGGCCTCTTTCATTTGTGTGATACTGAATGCGCTTGCAGACAAGCAGGGATTTTCTCTAAGTGTCAGGATGAAACATAAGCAGGCTTTACAGCCAAGGGCTGGAGTGGCAGGAGAGTGATGGAACCAGCAGAAGTCACAGGTGACAGAACACTGTGTGTGTGTGTGTGTGTGTGTGTGGGTGTGTGTGTGTGTGTGTGTGTGTGTGTGTAAAAGACGTGGGGTATTGATATGCTGGGAATGAAGCTCGGAGCAGATGGACGGAGCAGGCTGGCCCTGTGTCGATCCTGTGAGCTCTGGCTCCTTCTTGCAATCCCCCCTTTGATGGACACAGACACACATACACAAATACACACCCACACACACACACATACAAGGCAAGAGTGCAGAGTCCAGATTTCACTAACTTGATAATGGTCGAGTTGTCGATCATTCTATCATCGACAACCACAGCATCATACTAATCTGTGGCTGTGGCAGATGCAGCTGGTTAATGAGACCGAATGGAAAAGTCATCCAGTGGTGTTTTAGAGCTGACAGCAGGATTTGGGGAAAAGGGACTGTAAGCGTATGTGCAGGAGAAAAGAGGAAAAGAGTTAAACCATTAACTACCTTTTTAAATATGCAGTTGGAGGAGGAATTGTTTCATTATCTACATTTCTGACAAAGTTTTTTGTCTTTGCGTCTCAGTTTTTGTCTGTTTCTCTCTTTCTGGCACCTCTCATACTTCTCCTCAATTCAAAGCCAACATGCTTGGCTGCGTCCCTATCTCCCTCCCTCCTTCCATCCATCTCTATCCCTCCTCTGGCTTCTTCTCCTCATCGTCCTCTCCCCTCCTCGGAGGGGCGGCATAAGGAGCGGAGGGGTAGAAAAGTGCAAGTGCTGGTGAATTGCTAATAGGCAATCATAGTGTTCAGGACAAGGATGCCTACTGGAGGTCTAGGGACCATTAAAGAAACGTCAACTCGGCATAGGTACGCCAAGAATTATGAGTCAGTGGACAGGCAACATTTCTTGGCTCCTATTGGTCAGGGCAGCAGGCCGTAATCTGTCACAATCCTGGAGTTGCTGTGACAGCAGCGTGAGCATTTTGGGCTCAACACAGAGGGTAAAGGAAATATGCAGCTCCATCTATAAGCCTATATGACTGTGTTGTTGCATGTCGGGTTGTGTAATAAGTAGAAAATGCACAGAAAGTGGCATTCTGGATCACTCGTGACCTTATTCGAGGCATGTTGGTATTTATTCTGTAAGTGAGTTTTTGATCGCAACATACTCTGTTTTAGGGATGGGCATTTTCCTGATGAATGAGTAATCACTTACTCACAAATTATTATTATTTTTTACCGTAAAAAAATGTACGGGAGGTTTGTGTCTGGAAACACAAGCGGAACCAATATTAAGCTGAGTAAATACTAGGCTATAGGGTTAAGAGACCATAACTGTCTAATACTTTCACATTTATGTAAATAAATAGCAACTGAAACAACAATATTAGCCACTTGTTGACATTTTGCAAATCAGCCCTCAGTTTTTATACATCTTTTCTACTCTCGTAGACGTTGTTCACAGCAGTGGTGGCTTGTTATGTGACTCTTTCTTGACAAATGCCATCAACTTCCACAAAACTTAATGGGAGCATATCTCCAATCACCACTGTCGTGATTATCAGGCTAATCTTCTTTCTCTTCTCTCTTTAGTATCACTACAACGTGTGCCAACAGGACGTTCAAATGATGTGATGCGAGCGTGCCTGTAGTCTGTCTCTGCAAGTTTCTCCTTGTGCATGTGGTTAAACATCGAACTAGTAATTCTATGATATGCAGTTTTATAGCCACTTATCTTGCATTGCATGTTATCGTCACCTTTTTTGTCAGCGTATATTCAAACATCACTTTTTCTGGTCACAGCTGACATGACGCATGTAACGGCAACTGAGGTGAGCTGTGCGAGTTGTGATATGTTACTAGAATAATGATGTTAACAGCAATACTCGAGTACTCAAGTAATTGAACCCATCACTGTTCTGTATTGATGAATCTTATCCAACCCTTGACACAAACAATTAATAATTGTTGCTGTATAAATTATGTGAGATTAATTCAAACTTGAGAGGACAAGTTTGCATCATTCCACCCAGCAACTTTAACCAGGGGCTCCACCGATAGATCCACTAGATATATCTGTTTGCTAATATTATTGGCTGACATAGGCCTATCACAGACATGTCAGAATCAACATTTAATTTATCTGATATGCGCTGATGTTAAAACTGTTTTTTATGGTCATAAAAAATGCTTGGATTAATGTTTTAGTTTGTCCAGCAAGGGGCGGTTTTTTATTTTATCACTTGTTTACTGTTCGGTGCACTGATGTTTGCAGTGAAGTTTGTTTAAATATAAGACATCCTGCCTCCATTACATATCTTTTTCACAAGTATTTGATAACCACATTCATCAGCCGATATATCAGATATCCGAATTTTCTTGCTTACTAATATCAGTATTGTCATCAGCCCCAAAATCTCTTATCAGTCAGGCCTTAGTTTGAACAATTATTAACAAGATTTGTCCAGTTGAAACCAACTGAGACCTTCAGTTAAGGACGAGATTATACAGAAGACAAGGAAACATCTGAAGTACAGCCATGTTACAGAATGAAGTAACGACAGCAAACTGCGTTCCTGTGGGGCACATTTTTATTTAAAACAAAAGCTTAACTTGGCTAAAATACTCAAAATATATCCTGCAGATGGAATGTGACAAGAGAGTCTATACATATTTTATTGATTTCTAATATTTTTCTTAATTGATGATCTTTTTTGGCCTGCTTTTACATTTAATCTATATTTTAGCAAACACATCCCTGAATTTTAGCCTTCTGTCTGTGGTTGAACGCGTCAGAAACTGTCGCATCTAAAAAGACATTGTTTCATTCATTCTTTCTTAGGTAAATGTTAAAATCGAAGTGTGAATTCCAGGTCGTATCCAGCTCCAAGTGATCATTCGATGTTGTGCTTGCATGCGCACATGCTGTACGTGCTGTTGTACATCATTCCTGCAGCTCACTGACGGTCAGGCAGGACATAATCTTCAAAGCAAATATCAAGGCAGCAGCCAGATAGGGAACATGGCTTCAGTGCATAAGGGCACCTTTAAGCATTAAAGCCTCACACAACTCCAGATCTGTAATTCTGTCACGGAACATATCCTCTGCCATTTTGCTACTTCCTGCTCACTCCAGAGCCTCGCCGCGGCGTACGCTGGGACTGGCGTGATGCTGCCCTTCTGAAGCCACTGGGTTGGGTCCGCCGTCATGATCTTATCTTTCTAAGGACAGTTCCTCAAAATGAACTGAAGAGCGTAAACCACATCAAACGGCGAGCGGAATAAGAAAGAGAGCGAGGGCGAGCGTCTGTGTGTGTGGGAGAGATGTGAGCCCACCAAAAGCTTAAGCCTCCAGTGTGCTGTGCAGATAAGATTCATTAGATAGGTCGGTAAATGCAAGAGAGAGGCAAAGCATCGCGGACACAGAGAGAGAGAGAGAGGGAGAGATTGAGCTTGCTGCTGCTCCAGCATTTGTTGACACAGATTTACAATGAGTCTCCCACTGCTTCACGCATTACAGTAACACGCCATGTCAATAGCTCTCTGGGCTTGAAAAGCAGCCGTGCCAAAGATGTCTGGGAGTGATGCCCTTCCCCTGATAACCAAAGTGTGGCTCATAAGTCAGGAAGTGGAGGAGAAGGAGGGGCGGGAGCAATAGAAAAAGAGTCCTTTTTTGTTTCTCATTTTTCTTGTTAATAAATCCCCACCCACACTCCTCTCCCAATCGCCGCATCTTCTCAAGCATCTTTTCATTAGTTTTTCCTTTTCTGTCACTTCTCTATGATCCCTCTCCTCCTCCCATCTCCATCTCTCCCAATCTCTTACCCCTTTCTCCCTCTGTTTCTCTTTATCTCTTGGACGCCCCGCTACAGGCTCAGTAGGACAGGATTTAAGCATTAGCTCAATCCCCCTATCTACTCCCTCTCATGATTGCACACTGTTTCTGTCACCCACATACACTAGTCCACTGCACAAGTTCCGCAGGACTCAGAGTCTTTTATACAAGTGCTGGTGGAGAGCTTATACTCGACAAGACAGGAGGACACAATCAAGCAGATGGACAAGACTCAGTCTCCATGTGACGAGTTAGGACAGTTTTAAGCTAAAGCAGAGTTGAAGGCTGAGATTTTGATATTTTATTTTGATATCATCAGACTTTTTACTAGCCTGGGCCCAGACCAGAGACTCTGCCCACTCCACAGAGTGGACTTGATTCTCTTGGTCTGGAATTGCTCTGTGACACTGTGATTCTCCCGACTGAAAAAATGATTATCCAATGAGCGCTGAGGGTGGGGAGCCACGTGCCAGACTAAGCTGATCGTCAAGAAATGTCCAACATTTGAACCAACAAAGCTATGTTGCAGGACCAGTGGTGTCTTTCATATGAGTTTTAAAAAATGCTGAATTTAGCCTGAATGTGGAAAAGAAGCCGCCACCTGTCTTTTCGTGCTGATGCTTCGTGCAGCTCTACCGCTGGAAGACATCATCTGCCCTCGAAAGCAAGAGACAAGAAGTACTACTGTAATGGCCTTTGCACACTGAGTCCATTTTTTTTCGTACACGTATTTTTAATCTGTAATCTAAAAAAAAAAAAAAGTTAGGTGCAGAAACCTTGCACACTTAGTCCGATGTGTTTATTTTTCTGTTCAATGAGAAAATTCGCAGCAGGAGACAAAATGGAGCTGTCAAGCGGTGAGGATGATTTTGCGGTTCTGTCACTTCTCAAAAAAAGAAAAAGTAAAAAACACTGGGTTCATCCAATCCTAAAAGCAAGAAAGGAGCAAGGAGAGTTTCACCTGCTGATAAAGGAGCTGCTGAATTATCCCGAACGCTTTCAGGTGTATTTCAGGATGTCAGTGGTCCAGTTTGACAGATCGG
>JAQFJA010000021.1:21081664-21095068 GCA_029874485.1 Naso brachycentron
TATATATATATATATATATATATATATATATATGTAGATAGATAGATAGATAGATATAGATGACATCCTGGATATATACATATATATACAGTATATATATGTATATATATGTATAGGAAATGCATGCGGGTCATTTTTGACCCATTTATGGATGTTTGGGGTAGTAATACAAAACCCACAATTTAATAAAATCTATAAGTGATAAGTTAAAACTTTAAATGGCATGATATCAAAAACATGTTTTTGGAGGAATACCTGGAACATGAAAAGATATTGGAAGAAAATAACCTCACTGGGTCAATTTTAACCCACTTGTGCATCTAAGGGTTCAGACTGGCTAACAAAACAGACAGACTAATAGGCAGTGTGTATATATCAGTCCCATTGCACACTACATTATGTACTGTAGGCCTGCGGGTTTCTGTTTTACCCTCCATATAAAACCAGTGCTAAGAGCTTCAGTTCATCTGACTGGAGGCTCAACTGGATAAATGAGATGGCTTAATAAAACATATGGAACTGTAGATTTGCCAAAGCCCCAGAGCGGCACAGTTTGTTGAGTGAAAAAGAAAAAAAGATCAGGGCCTGCACACAGAAAACAAAACTTGAGAGTAGTGACTCATCTGGAGCTTGTGAGTCATCATAGAAGTTTGTTTATTCATTATATTTGTAAAAATGCAAGGTGAAAGGTGTCTCCCACGTTCATTCTTTCTGATCTTTCAGCATAGTATATTATACTGTTTTGAAGAAACAGTAAAAATTTCTTCTTCAACATGCAAAAAGATTATAAGCCAGCACAGGCTTGTTCAAGACTGCATGACAAAACATTGTTCACTGAACTTGATTTTAATGTTCCTCTTTGAATTTCCTGTGCATTTATGTTTCCTTTTATTTCTTCTCGCAGATCTCTCGTCTGCAGTTTGTTTTCATACAAAAAATACATCCAACAAAATAATCGACTGGAGCTGCTTGACAGGGTTGTGTGCAGTATGTGATTCGTAGGCCTAAAACATGCAAAGCACAGTGTCTTTGAAAGAAGTGCTTTTAAGTGAACCACAGCTTTCCATGTGGGCTGTCGAATTCAAATAATGCTGAACAAATTGAGGAAGAATAAATATTTGTAGGAGACAAATTATTTGTGCCTCGCTGAATATCAGATTTGAACTGAGAACATCCCCAGCATTTCTATTTTGAAAAATGCATTTTTCATTATCCTGGAATGTCATGCCTGGTTTAGTAAACGTTGTTTGATAAATCAATGTACTTGAGTCACATGCACGTCCTCAGGTAGATAAACATGGCAAGCAAACAGAATATCAGGAGAGTCGAGTTTCGCTTCAGGCATCTGTTCAAGTTTAAAACACATTGTCATCAGTTTTTTGGTAATTTATAATTGATGTCTTACAAAAAGCAGACAGTACATTTTTAGCAAGGGGTGTCTTAAGGGGGGTGGTTGATTTGTACACACAGTGTTTGCACAGTTGTGCTGCTCGTTTTCATGTGTTTGAAAGTGAAAGAGGGTGGAATCAGAGTAGCAGAAATGGCACTCACTGGGGGAGCAATCTTATCTAACTGTTACAGGTAGGGCTTGACCGAAAAATACATAACTGTCAGTGCTTTAAGTAAAAAAAAAAAAAAAAAAAAAGTGCCAGCACTCCCCTTATTCACCTGTTGGCATGCGAATCGAACGGCCTGTATCAGCAAATCATCAAGTAATAATCTACATTCTGAATTTCTACACTGAATGAAAGATACTAGGATTAATGCTGATTTTCATACAATTAATTTATTCATACAAATATTTTATTAAACACTTCTAGTTTTCTGCCTCAGTATTTGACTTTAGAAGACTGTTGGAGAGCTGTGTCATCAGAATCTGTTCCAATTCGTGTTCTCTTTGTGTCCTTTTGGAGCCACGCCAACATCACTCTATCTTTTATTTATCTGCTTTTTTTCATTTGCTTTTTCCTATTTATCCAACATTGTTGTGACTTGTGAGTTTGCATTAATGTGACGTTCCACATGAGAAAAGAAAGAGGCGAGCGTCATGTAGTGCACCCTAATGTAATTTAAGTGTCAATATAAAATCGGCAAAAGACACTGGTGTGGAGTGGACAGGAAAAAGGTACTGGGAGCTTGTGAGAGGTCCCAGGACACCGTAAGAAGTCCCAGTGCGCCAGGAGGTAAAATCTAAAAGTGGGGGTACTGTGTACCAGTGTGTACTGGCCCACTTAAAGCACTGATCAGTATCGGTGTGTATGTTTTCCAATATGGGCCGATGTATCTGTTTTTTTAAAGCCAGAAAAAATGCTTGGACCAGTTACTTAAAATGGTGTTTTTATGTAGTTTGTCCAGCAGAGGGCGATCCTTTATTGACAATTAGTAAGTGTTTACTGTTCAGGGCACCTCTATTTGGAATAAAGTTTTTTATTGTTTGTCAATATATCGAAAATCAGAATTTTCTTGTTCTTTAATATTGGTGTCGGCATTGGCCCCCAGAATCCCATATCTGTCTGGTCCTAGTTATAGGTAGCTTCAATTTGTTCTTTTCTCTTTCTCTCTGTATGTGCTTTACCTTTCTGTACATCTCTTGTGTTCTTTCCCCAGTATCTAAATTTACTTCTGCTGGTTCTCTTTGTCACATTTCCTCAATTACAATACAGATTCCCCAACTCAGTGAATGGAGGACCGAAAAACATTACAGTAAAAACGTGTTGATGTGTGCAGAAAGGTGCAGTGACTGTTTCACTCTGTTCTCTGTGGATGTGTTGAGGAGGTACAAGCTCCAGCCCACAAACAACATAGTGAAAACGTGCTCTACACTATCTGGAGTTAATGAATGGTTGCCTTGGTAACAGCAGCACTTAAAACATTTTACTTAAAGTCACCACGTCTGTGCATATGTGAGCACAGATATAGTACAAGCGTGCTTTGCATCGTACACTTAATTTCTGCTGGAATTACACAATATTCTTCATATGTGTTTAAGGGAAATTGAACAAACCGAGATCCAATCAGTAGCGACTGTTCAGGACCATAATGCATTGCTCTTGGGCAAATAAATAGACCATTAAGCTGGCATGTTGGAGGCTGAACAGTAACTAGCTTTAGAGAGAGCTGCCTCCCACGCACGCCGGCACCCTGCAGAGACGGCTGAGATCATAGCATGCTAGAGGAGCCACAGCCGCGGATTTGGCCTCCTTCATCGCTTATTTGAACGAAAATCAACTGGCAGGATGGAGGCATCTTTTTGTCCGTTTGACATGTCAAAGGAAAATTCAAAGATTTCCTGTGTTGTTGTGAAAGAGCAGAGGGTTGTAAAGTTATCTGTGAATTTGTCTCGCGGATGTTTTTTTCCCCCCGTTCGAGGTGTTTCTGTCTCAGAGGTTGCTTTGAAACACGTGTGCGATAGTGTCGTCGTTGATTCTGTAATCTATCCGTACATGCTGTGGAGCAGTGCGCCCCGTGGCTTGGCATTAGCATACTGGCGGGTTACTTTGCTTGTGTTGTACAAGGAAAAGAATGCACTTGTAGACGGGGAGGGCAAAGGATGGGGAGCCAGCCAAGAAACAAGGAGCTCAAACCTCAACCTTCACAAGCATAACATCCTCCCTGTTTTCCTACAAAGACGTAGCCCTTGCTAGTTATTATTTACGATGGATAAATTTATGGAATAATTTCAGTGAGGGAAGGTTACTCAGCTCCTCAAGGTGAAAATGGATACGTTTAGCACTTAATGAATCAGGCCTGGACCTCTCCCCCATATATCAGCATGTTATTAAGACATTTTAAAATCCCATTATGGTGTTTCTCCTTGAACATGTCATGCTTTTATTGGACTGCCCTGTCTTTAAATCTGACCTTTTCAGCCTCGTTCTGGAATTGAACAGAAAAAAAAAAAAGAAAAGATGCATGACAAGGCGATGGAAGGAAATATACATATGTATTGTGGTATGAAAATATCAGCCCTGGATGGTTTTCAGTGATGTGACTGGGATGCCCTGTGATGGCAAACAGTTTCTGGCAATAAAAGGATATTTAAATAGCAGCTACAAATGGTTTACTGTAAATGGCTGAGTGTGGTGAGAGGTTCCTTTTATGTTCCAGTAATCTTGTTATAAATTTGTACCACTTTTGGCCCCTGTTGTATTAAAACGTGTGTGTATTTTTGTTGTTAAATCTATTTTTTTCTCTTTTTTTGGACTGAATTGTGGAAGAAGGGGCACTGGCATCAGATCTGTGCAAATAAATGATCTTGTTAGCTTTACTCTCTGCATATACATATTATACGTGGGTGTATAAACAATATATGTGCTAATGTGTGACTCGGAGGCACATTTTCGATTAAGAGAACGTCGCTGCAGCTGAAACAAACATATTGTAAAATCCCCGCTACATCTTACAAACTTTTCCTCCAAACAAATCGCGCACCGAGTCTGGTGAAATTGCTCAACTCGAACAACAATAATGAAAAAAAGAGGAGGTAAAATTGGGGAAGGAGGAGAGCGTGACACAAAGACTGTGATGACAGAGGCATCTAATCCAGGCAATGCCATTCTTATCAGGGTCCAGTGGATTAGAGTGAGCCTCCTAACCAGAGAATCCTTCCCAGCCAGACACTCTCCACAGCCCAAGGGCCTGGATCAATAGGCCTGCATTGATCTCTCTCCTCCTGTGGCTGGATTCACTTTTATTAGGACTGCCTCAGCCTCTATCACTCAGACACACATATGTAGCTGTGCAACCTGTCCATGCACCTGCCACGAAATACCACAAATGCAAGTGGACATACAGATATGCTCACACACACACAGTTTTTTTATGTGTAAAAAAGAGCTGAGTTGTTTTGTTTACACTCAATAAGTGGCAGAAACACTACAGTGTCAAGTCACCTTAGCATCCGAGGCGCTTTGATCAGTATCGCAGAGCAGCTATTAGTATGGGAGAAAGGGTGTTGACACCTCTGGTTTGTGGCCTCTTGCTGCAGCAACGACAGCCCGAGTCGCCAGCGCTAACCTCTCTGCTGCTCTCTCCTCTCTCCCCTCCAGATGACTCGCCCCATCCAGGTGAAACCGGCCGACAGCGAGAGCCGTGGAGGTAGTTGTCTTCTTTTCTTCATCATTTATTCGTGACCCCTTTTCATCTGCCTTATCTAAGCTAATTCTTTTCATTCTTCCCCTCTGATCTCATCTGGTCTGCTGCTTTTAATGCAATATTTCTTCAGTCAACACTCTTTTCTTTATCTCACCCCAATCCCCTTTTGTTCTCATGTAGCTGCGCTAACATGCATGCTTACAGATATAACTTTGGCAGATTGCACGCTTTGGAAAAAGTAGCTGTAATCTCACTTTACTAGACTGAAGCTTTTGTTTGTGTTTCTGGTTTAAATCCACCGGGTTCGTGGATTAATCTCACATTGTCTCATCCTGTGTGTGCCCTCTCCTCTAATTGATTGAAGAGTCTGTGTTATTAAAAGTTTGCAGGGCTGTGATGGGCTTCCCTGCAGCCGTTATTGTTTCTCGTGCCAAGTACATTATCATTGCACTGTAAATTATACGACGATCAGGCTCAATACTGGAAGCCACAGCCACACAAAGTGGGCCACATGTTCAAGCCCACACTGCTCAGCCTGCATGCATTTGAATCACAAGAGTAAATGGTATAGAGGGAGAGGAAAATGGAGCAGGAGCACATACAGCTTGCCAAACAATCAATAAATTTGCAGGGCTCTTGCCAAGATCCTCATTACTTGGCCTTAATTCTGTCGTCTTTGATCTCTCCCGTTTTTGGAGGCTTTCATTTACTCACTGCCGATCTGCATATATGTTAATAGGATGAGGAGGCATCCTTCAAGTCAGTGGCAGAGATAATGAACCTTGCTGTTATTTTTTCGTGAGCATCTCATGTGTCACCCTGTAACAAAGCCAAGTGCCTTTTTTGTTGTTTAAAGGAGGAATGCTGCGGCTTTCTGCCTTCCCTGTGCTGTTGAGAGAAGGGAGAGATCTGGAAGTAAAAAAACAGGCAGGGGGAGAAAATGCAAGCACGATGCCAGACGCATACAGCTGCTGTGCTGCACTTCTGAGGCTTTACCTAAAAACCTCTGCCTGTTTCGGGTGAATTAGGATGGCTGGCCACTTTGGCCGACTGTCAAATGCACACAATCTTCAAAGGACAGCATAACCCCTTGAGATGGATGAGAGAAAGGCCAATAAAGATCATCAATCCGCCATGTTCTTTCTTTCTTTCTTTCCCGTTCTTTCCTTCTTTCTTTTCTGTTCCTTCTCCTTCACCCTCTCATCCATTCCATTCAGAGCTTTAGAGGAGTGGTGAGACAAGTGAAAGGGTCTTGTGTTGTCGAGATTGATGTCCCCTATAGCTCCATTGATTTTGCCATTGTGGTGCTGTGTGTCCACATTAACAATGACACTCAGCTGTCTCTTTACTTGCTTTGAGTGGCCGGTTTTAGAGCTCCCAGGGCACTTTGGTCAGTAAGGGGTCCTCTTACTGACCAGCCATGGGGACCCCACTGAGGAGCAAATGAGTGCTGGAACAGACCTGAGAGTTGCACATCATCTTAAATGAACAGGTCAGAGTGGCGCCGCAGGGGCAATCAAACACAAGCGTGACTTTAACTGTTAGGAGGTGGAAGCTAAAGGGGAATACAGGGAATGTGTGGAGGTTAATGGATCTTAATTTGATTTTTACATTTTGTTTTCTCATCCTGCCTCTCATTTGTTGGCTTGAATTTTTTCTGTGATAATCACTGGCAAAGACAATTTTTGCTTTCTCCATATTTGATTCTTGCTGCTGTGCTCTGATGCTCCTCTCTCCATTACCTACTTTTACAAGCCTTGACCTTTTTTTGTTGAAAAATGCTGAAGAGGATGTCTCTGTGCTGCCCGCAAACTCAGGTTCATAGCATTATTGCTCCTCCTATTCTGAACAGTCGAAACTGCCAAGAAAAGTTTTTGTTATTTTGATCCTGATTTTCCTGCTGTTGCGAGAATCTAGATCAATAACTCCTGGATTATAACCCAGCATGATGCAAAGGAGCTAGAAGAGCAAATGCAAAAAATATTAATTAGCCTCTCAGTGCAGTGGAGGAAAGGACACCAGGGATAGACCTTGTCTGGCCTGCTCTCTCAGGGGCCACGCTGCTAGTCCGATAGGGGCCATATATTCCTCAGTGCACACGGTCACACCATAACACACAGTCATACTAATTAGTCCTTTAATCTCATTATGAGGAGGACTGTTCAGATCACTTGCGCTAGGTTGGCCGTCCATTAGGGAAAGACCTGTTGCTGTGGTTATATGCCTGCTGGACCTGCGCTCCTCCAGGAGCAACTCTCTGCTGTTATTAAGACCAGACAGGTCCAGATTAGGGCCCACCTGATGCTGGATTTTGGGGCTGATGCTGATACCAATATTAGGGAGCAAGAAAATTCTAATATAGATATAGATATTGATATATACAATATCAACTAAATGTCAAATACTTGTCTCAAATACTTGTGACAAAGACATCTAGGCCTCTTGGAGGCAGAATATCTCACATTTACAGACTTAGCAACAAACATCAGTGCCCTGAACAGTAAATACTTCACTTTTGAGTTTTTAAATAATTGACCATAAAAATGAAGGAGATGTGACAAAGAGAACCCGAAGAAGTAAAGTTAGATATTGTGGAAAGAAAGAAAGAGATGTACAGAATGGTAAAGTACATACAGAGATAAAGAGAAAAACAGAAAAAAAGAAGCTACTTTTAACCAGAGCCCGACTGATAAAGGATTTTTGGGGCCAATACCGATACCAGTATTCGGGAGCAAGAAAATTGTGACATCTGATATATCGACAAACAATAACAAACTTTATTCCAAACATTAGTGCACTGAATAGCAGACACTTCGCTTATTAGTTATTAAATAACAGATCACTCTCTGCTTGACAAACTACCTAATTACACCATTGAAAATCACCAGTCCAACTGTTTTTTCTGGCCTTAAAAAACATTTTTAATATTGAAACATGTTGGAGAACATATAAGCTGATACCGATATATCTGCAGTTGGCCAATCCACTGATAATATCGACAAACCGATATATCAGTCAGGTGCTAGTCCAGACCAGATCAGTTCCTCCAGTTACTGTTTCAGTAAAATTTAAACTGCCTGTCTACAGTCATCAAACAGGAAGATAGTAGAACATTTTCTCCTAACTAATTTCACTAAATATTTAATGACACCTTGACATTTCATCAAAATTGAGCAATTTCCCATTGGAGGCTTTCATAGCTTTCACCTTATCGTATAGAACAAATGGGTAAAGAGTGCACATGGCCACTAGGCAGCTTCACTAAAGGGCATACGAGTAAACCACCTTGCCTGTAAAAATTAAAGGGAAATATACGGTAGAGTAAATCCATCCAAACACTCCCCTGCTGCCGCCTAACAAAGACAAACTGTGAAATGAATATTAATGGCCAATCACCTACCTAATCTTGCAGAACAGCAGCCGTTACACATTGAGCCACCAGCACCGTGAATGTCTCCGTCACCGATGACGCACATCGTTCTGCGATGTGTCTGTTGGGGAGACGTTTAAAGAGGCACAGCGAGGAGGCAGCAGGGACCTGTCTTGCTCGTTTTCTTCTCTCAGGTCTCTGATATAAAATAGATTGATTTTCCATCACACATGGCACTGATGACTGGCACTGACTGCTGCTGATATTTCATTTTTGAAGGGCTGTTCAGTGCCTCCTCAGAGGGCTTGGCGTCCTTACACAGGATAAATCAGCTTTAACCACTTTGATTTCATCTTAAACCCCTTTACTAGCGGCGCCCCCCTCAGCGTTCCACCATTACTGTCTGCCCCTTCTTGTTTCCTTTTTTGTGAGCTGTCATTTCATTAGATTTTCTTTTATATCGTCTTTTTTAAGATGATCTTAAAAGAGCGGTCCTTCTCTGAGGCTAACTTGTTTTTCTGTTCTGCATTTTTTATTCCTTCGTGGCTCCTCACAACTCCCAGCTTAACCCATTGTTAAAGTTTAGAGCTCAGAAATTGTCCAGAAATCAGAGAGAGGAGCAGGCTAGCTGTCAGCTGGGGCTCTGTTGGTGTTGCAGCAGGCCTGCCTGGCACAGCTAGAGCTGCAGCCCACTGAGGAGGCCTGGATTAGAAACAGGCTCTGGCATTATCAAGGCGGGCCTGCCGCCCACGCACACACCCACGCAGCGAGGACAAACAGGCAAACACATACATACCCATACGGCTCTGACACACACACACACACACACACACGCTGTGGGAAGTTGGATGTACATGATAATAGGAACGTGTGCACACACAGGGACATGTCCAGTACAGGTTACATATTTACACACATACACACACGGTGTATACTAATGCTGAATGGAATGGGTCAATTTTCTTTTCATGAGCTGTGTTTCATGTTGCGGGTGCAGCAGCATTGTGTTTGTGTGTTTACTCCGACTGAAGGACAATGAAAAGGTTTGCTCCAGTTCACTGAGATGTGACGGAACAAAGAGAGAGAGAGAAAGAGAGAGAAGCGGAGTGAGAGGCAATAAGTTAAATGGAGAGTGAGGACAAGAAAGAAAGAAAGAAAAGAGAGATTGCGAATCTAGATTGAGAGAGCAGGTTTACATGCTCTGTTGCTGTTCTGCGCTCAGTTTTTGATGATGAATTTATCTGGCGTGAAAGAAAACAGAGTGGTCCATGTATTAAACATCAGTGGTGTTCTCCTTTCCTTACTAGAGAGACGAGCTCCCCATGTCAGAGCAGCTCAGTAATGAAGCAAGCAGGAAGGCCTCTAAGCTCCACTGATCCCCTTTAGGGAAGAGAAATGAAGGAGAGAGGGATAGTTAGAGGGAGAGGAATGAGGGATGAAAAGACAGATGGAGAGAGTGAAGAGGTGAAAGGAGGGAATTTGTACTCAGACTGAATGTGGGAGAGAGTGAGAGCAAAATAAACAGAGAAAAGTGTGGATAAACCAGCAGAGAGGGAGGGGCAGCAGGGGCGAAGCAAAAAGCTGAACAAAATATCTTCTCCCTTTGGAGAGAAGAAAACTATAGATTACTGGTCACAATGTGCTTGGCTGGGCATAAATGGAGAGATCTCGAAATAGTAGGGGGGCATGTTCAGAGGTTGTGGGGATCAGGGTGAGCTAATCCAATGCTAAGGCCAGCTGAGGGTCACACATTCAGAGCTCGCACTCCTTGTTCAAATCCCCTCTGGTGCTCTTACACAAACAATACTGATGCACGGGCCTCAGCTAGTGCAGAGTTCAGTCAGCTCCTCCAAGCTAGCCTGGGATGTTCGGGTCACTCCGCCCGTAAGCTCTTAAATTTACCCTCACATCAGCGCAGGCTGGAGGTGCAGGGTGAATTCAGGTTTACACAAGACAGACAAGGGGACAGAAAACGTTAGAGCAACAGAATAATAACAGAGAAAAAAAGGGATGATGAAGTCTTTTCTACAGAGATGCGCTTTGCTCCTGAGGGTCAGATTGTGCTGAGGCTGTCGGAGTTATGCAGAGTCAGTGGAAGAAATAGATCACAACAATCCGCTAATACACTGGGTAGGTGGAGATCAATTAGCCTTATCTAACAAACTACTAATGATAATACCAGTGCAAAACTTGCTGACATGGCAAAGAACAAGAGGAAGTAGAGTGATGATGTAATGAATTTAGTGGTTGAAAGATGCAGTTTTCTGCAAACAGTGTTTCTGCAGTGTCATGTACAAAATACACTATTACTGCAACTTCTGTGGCAAACTCATGAAGTACAAACAAGGGCTGCACAATTTTGAACACATACTATAACTACAATTATTTAGACTAATATTGCCATTATGATATGAATTGTGATATTAGAAGAATGATCCATTTTTGCATCATTATACTCATGTTAAACCTGCAGTTGGTAACTTTGATACCCATAGACAGCTGTTTGTAATTGAAGCGGTCTGAGAGTATCGCAAGATCTGTGTTTTCCCATCATGCCTCTGTATTCAGGACTGATAAAAATCATATTAGTCCTGTTCTATTTGCCCAATCAGTGGCGCTCTCTGTGCTCTCTATCCTGATTGTCTAGTCTACACTGCACTTAGCAACAGGTGACATCGGTATGAGGTGATTAGCTTTACGCTCTGATTCGCCTCTGCTGACAACAGAGTGTCTGCAGACGACACAGTCAGTTGAATCAAGCTCCAGCTGATACAGACCAGTTTACTATGCTGCCACTTTTCTTGCAAATGCCCCCACTTGGTTCCAACTAGACTTAAAAATTGAGAGCGACAACAAATGAAACTAAGTGTAAGCCGAAGCGAAAAGATGAGGGGAGGCTGCAGCGGAATTGCTTCCCAAGGGGTCTCACTCTATAGCCAACGTGAGCTTGTTAGCTTGTTAGCAAAAGTTACTAACTGCAGCTTTAACTGGGAAAAAAATCAAAACGATTATGGTGTGATTTTTGCAGGGGTCTGTACAAAGCAAAGATGTTCTCTTAAAAGTACAGTCAGTAGCATTGTTTATTGCGGCTTGAAAACACAACATTTCAGAAGTATCGTAGTGTGTACATTTACTGCCTGTATTTACACAGCAAGCAATGTAGGAATTTTGCATTGTTTTAATAGAAAAGTAGATTATGTAGCACGCTAGTATAAGTTAAATGCTGGTGTTTGGCAACTACCTCTCCAACAGATCATCCCAGCCTCTCCTTCAGTGCTCGAAAGCAGGTGAAAGCCAAACCACATCTATGTGCTGTCATTTGCTTGAAGAATCGCACCCACTCCCTGCCCAGAACAATTCCGACTGAACCAAAACATTAAAATACAGGCAGAGGGCAGCAGCTCTGCTGACACAGTCACCACCACACATGTCTAGGGGCCCATAGGTGATGATTGAGCAGGATTAATGTATTTTAACACACATTTCCCTTTAACAGAGTATATATGTACAATGTAATATGGCATGTGCAATATTACAAATTTGGACATTGCAGGATACAAAATGTGGACTTCACAAAGCAGGCATTTATTGCAGGGCTGCTGTGTTTGATTGCATGATATTGTACAAGTATTGCGGCTATCACATCTACCCCCTCTACCCGCTTTTATAATGTGCATACATACATAAATTCAGCTAAACACACATTCCTCCTTGCTCCCCTTTTTTTTGAAAAACACACACATCCCTTTCACTCCATCCCTTGTTCGTACGCAATGCTCTCGTAGCGTAGGCGGATCAGTAAAGGTTACTGTTGAACACAGAAAGGAAAGGTCAAAAATCATGTTTAGTTTTCCTGAGGCCGGGAGGTAATTCCAGCCAGCAGATTGTGTTCAGACGAGAAAGCGGGCAGGGCTGGCCAGTGGTGGAGATGCTCATGCAGAAGGAAGCGAGGCGGGGATGGGGACAAGGTTATCCAGTCAGCCACTGCCTCTCAGCCCCTCTGCTGTCACCCTTAATAACACCCTCTCCCTTATCACTGCAACAATCACCTTGAGAAACAAACTTGTCTTCTTTCAGAGAGGGACGGAGATGGGGAAGAGATGGCTCCCGTATGCATCTGGTCTGCTGTTCTCATTAGAGCACCTCAACCTCTGTAGGGACAGACAGACTGCAGAACAATTCAGTGCTCATTTCTTTACACTTTATAATGAATTTTCGCCCTATATCACTCTCTCTCGCTCTGTCCCGCTCTGGTGCTCCTGTCCTTTTCTCTGAGCACCTTTGAACGTGCCCAAACAAATGAATGATGTACAGTAGTTGCTGTGACAATAAGTTCTGTTGTACAGAAATGCATCACTTTGATGATATCTCATTTTTTAAGTCATAATACAAAGAAAATATGATATTTTCACATAAAAAAGGAGAGCAAATATTCATGGTATCAGGTTAGAAAGTTTCTTTAGATACGAAATGTGCTTTTCACATTTTTTTAAACATTCCTTACAGTGTACATTTAAACATTTTGCAGTGTTAACGTAATCACGTTGACACGGTTTTAATAAAAAACGAATTACATGCTCGTTTTCTAACTGTGTCAGTCACATTTTACTGTTCATTTTCCAGGTACCTGCCTGTTAGGGGTTTGTGAATGCAAGCAGCTATCTCACAGTGCTATTACACACTTCATAGAATCTTCTATTCACAGTCTGGGCTAACCGCTAGATTAGCAAAAAGGCTTGCTTTGCTAACCTACTTAGAATGTAAACAGTACAGTGGCATGGAGATGGATAATAAAGCTGACCTTTTTACGGCTCGCCTTACTCTTCAGACTGTTTTGTCAGTTTATTAGCCTTTTAATTTCTGTTCACTTAAAGCAAACTGCACATGAAGAGCAGAGCAGTTTTTGCAGCAGCTCATTTAGTCTACTGTAAAGTGTCTTT
>JAQFJA010000021.1:21127440-21138125 GCA_029874485.1 Naso brachycentron
CTAAGCTGTGTGCCTCTAAAGAACCCCCCCCGCACACACACACACACACACACACAATTAAAAATTGCCGAGGTGTGCCATCTTTACAATGTAAAATGGCTATCAACTGGAAAAAGGCCCAACTGTCAGAAAGCAAAGAAAATTAGGAAGTATGTCATGAAGCAGTGACTCCAGTAAATATTGATATTTGGCGCCAAAGCATCAATAACGAATCATAGGAGGAATTAATTACAATATATTCTAGTGTCAATATTTTGTCTCACCTCTGTGCCGTGTTGTCACATGAAGTTGATGTCAGTGTTGTTCAATGGAAACTATGGACATGAACAAATGCTAAGGTCACATATTTATGATTGTGAAACTATAACCCCTCTGATCCTTTATTTGTTGCATAGGATTAGTAATTGTTAGTTTACTCTAAACAAAACTACACTAAAACTATATAAAGAAACGTCAAACGCTTCCTCTCACAGTACTTTAAAAGATGGAGAACTGGATAAAACAATGCGTTCCAAGGAATTTGCAGTAGACCCTTACATATTATTAATTTTAACACTGAAGCGTCACTTTATTCTTTAATTCTTCAGAAGTTCAAAGTAGTGTTGCTGAGGGTCTGCTCTGTTGAGGAGACCAGATGTGATGCTCTACTGGCCTCTGGGGGCAGGGCCTCCATCACCAGCTGCCATGGAGACAGTACTTATTCTCTCCCTCTAGTTTCACTATTATCTCTACATCTTTGAAGTGTATAGGAAGTTGTGGCTATAATTCTGGGCCGGATTTCTTCTCTAAGCTTCCTGTGTTCAATAGAAGCACCTGCATTAATCCCAGGTAACCCCTCTGATCAAGGATTTAATTTAGACTTGAAAAGGGTGTACACACAATGGTCCTACAGGCCAGATTGTTGTGTTGACAACACAGGTGATGGATGGGTTTTGCCTTAGGCAGAAGGAAAGGCAGGGATCTCTCACTTTGCTCCCTTTTTCTGGGTGCTGCAAAACAAGATGTGGCAGGATGTTGAAGAAAATCTGTTTGTTTCCGTTATTTTATCTGTTTCCTCTTAAGGTTCATTTGCTTTGTGTGATTCTGTTGTGAGGAGATTCCCATTTCTGATTTCCTTTCCTTAAAATACCAAAGCAAAACAAAACAACTGTTTAAAGTTTGCACCAGACTGGATCCAATGGGGATGAAAACTGGGATATACTAATGTCATTTCTATACTCATAATAATTATAAAAGGGATAATCTGATAACAAGAGGAATAATGATGATAGTAATAAGAATAACAATGTTGAGAATAAGAATAAAAACTTACTAGTTACTTTTAGCTTACAGGTAAAAAGAGGCTTTTATTGTAAACTGTGAGCAATGACATCATCACATGACATCAACTATTTAAGTTAAACCAAAACCGAAGAAAAATGAACACTTGAACATACACCAAGAACAATCCAAAATGACAGAAAAGTGTTGAAACACTGACATGCACTTTGAAAGCTTAGTTTGACTTTAAGTTCCATCTGCTAACATGGAGGATGGAATTTGACTTATTCAACCAGACAGCAGGGGGCGATCAGCAGGTTTTGGCTCCGTTTTGGGGGAGCTGACATGATGTTCATCCAAATGTCGATGGTCATAACACACACAATTTAATGAAGTCACAGAGCAAAGACAAACTTGGAGAGTAAATCTGGCCAGTGCTTTCGTCTGCAGGCAGCCAAGGTTTCAGTGTTTTACCCCCGGGGATTTGTTTTTCACTCTGATCTTTCAAAACAAAGATTGTCTTTGGTTTTTCTCAAAAAATGATTCTATTGCCATCCCTCAATTCAGATTGTTTTACTCCCGGCTGCATTGATTTTTCTTGTTACCGCAGGTCAGCGAAAGGAAATTGAATTGGAAATTGTAGAAACACTCTATTATTTCATTTTCTGGCATTTGTATTTTTTCTCACCTTCCTGTTTTTTTTTTTTCAGAAGTTGGCACTAAAAGTAATGGGAAGAGCAGTTACTGTCAGGACAGTTCAATGACTGGCTTGACTCTGACTTCTCCAACATCACTGTCCTCCAATGCAAAAGGTTACATTCACCCCTGTGGTTTGAGAAAACATTGGTTTGCATTTATAAAACTCCTTTTTCCATTTCTTTCCCCTTGCTCTCTGTCTGTGCGCATAGAGTCGAGCTCTGCTTTTAAATGGAGAACACTGAGCCAGATTTTGTTGGATTGCTTCCTGGGATAGTGTACCTTTGGGGAAGGAGTGAGGTATTAGAGTAATAGTGAAGTGAGCGGTAGTCTGGGGCATCTGGGTGAAAAGAAGCAAACCAGGGTGACATGATTGTATCTCCAGTGATCACAACAGCTTTGATTTTCTAACTTAGTTCCGTAAGTCTTTGTGTATCACATCTTTGTGTATCATTGCACTTAAAATTTACATGTCTATGGCAGCTGCAAACCCTTACCTCACCTGCATTTTTTTTTTTTTTTGCTACAGTGAAAGAAAAGTGTCTTCCTTTATGATCCATTAAAGGAAACGTGGGTTTTTGCACGTTAAGCCTTATAATAACTATATTTGAGATCATATACAATGTTCTGCATTATTATGATGACCAGTGCAGTCACAAGGGCTGGAGCTCCTATCTGAGGCCACTGCTAGCTAAAGACGGCTGAAAACAACAGAGGCCTAGGGGCATTAAGTGCTTTGCAACCCGTCAAAAAATGATTGTTTTAAAAGATGAGACAATCAGCGAATGTTTAGTGTCCTCTCATGTTACAACAGTTGAAGTTGAAGAACAGCCTTTAACGCCGGAAACGGCTCTTTTGCAGCTTCAGGAAACAAACAAACAGCTGCCTCCGGGGCTTATTAGCTGCTATTCAACTTAGTATTTTGGTGTCAGAACCTAAGAGGACACCACTAAACATTCAGCGTCTGTCTCGTCTTTTAAAACAAGCGTTTGTTAGCAAATAGTTGACGCACTTTATATGCCCCTTAGCCTCCATTGTTTTCAGTGGTTTTCAGCTGACTGCACCGTTTGTCATAATAATGCTGTAGAACATTGTATATGATCGTAAATATCCTTATTATATAATATATATTATATATTATAAACAAAACAAAATAAAAAATCTAAAATCTGCATCAGAAATGTGAGTCTCAGTTGTAAATTTTACTCCGTGTGGAGTGTTGTTGATTTTAAAATTATTGCTTCACCATTACAAAAATTTTCACGCCTCAAGTGCAAATCTGAGATAGTGTAACAAAGTGTTCAAAAGCAACTGGGCACAAGATACAAAACAGTATTAAAACACTTCATTAAGAACAATGCTTTTCATGGATTGGGCAGGAAGTGAAACTTATGTTTCCATAAGTCCAACACAGCTTTAGTGTCAAACTCACTAGTTGCAGCACATCATTTCGTGTGTTCTTTGCACACTAAGTGGCACCAGTGCTTTCTCTACTAAGAGAAGTCTAAGTGTAAGAAGCTTGTTTATTGCAGACAGTCAGGAGGGGAGGTGCATTAGCTGGCAGGGAACAACATTTTACTGTTGCTGACGTCAGACCCAAGTAAATAAAATTCATGATCTAAACATTCCAGATCTTAAAAAGACGTGATCTTTCTCAAATCTGAGATAGCTTAAAAAACACTGGACAGTTTTAGCCAATCCTGTTACTTACTTTCATCGTCGCAAAAATTACATAACCTCTTTAACTTTCACTATGAAACTGACATTTTCATGTACCTTTCTCATTCCAAACATCTAGTTAAGGACTGGCTTCCTCCCGAAATGAAAGGGAGATCTAATGAATTTTCAATAGGATCTGGTACGACCTGGTAGGATAAAAAACAGCAAAGTTCTCAAGAAACAAGACAAACTATTACAGTTGCGTAATATAATATCACTGATGACATAGCATAAATTGTAGAGTGTTTCTATATCATAAAGTACATTTAAAAAAGCACTATGAACTTTTTCATATCATAATGTTTGAATTGTATTTCCCAAAAATGTCTTTTTTTTTCTTTTTTTTTGAGTGTATTTACATTGAAAAGAATTGGCACATTGTCTTTCACACCTCGTCACTGATGGTTAACCAAAAGAGCACTTTAAGAATTAATAATGGGGAACAGAGAAATGCTTGTTCAGTGCTGAATAAACTTATTTTTATAGTTTTTGGCCTGAGATGTCTACCTAATATTAAAGTTTAAAAAAAAAATACTGAAGAAAATTTAGTAAGATTTTCTGGTAGGTTATTATCAAATTGAGATAAGTCCCTTATATTCTCATATTCAGAAAACAGAGAACTGTAACAACTGTGCGAGCTGCATCCAAACTTTAAGCTGCTGCTTGTCTTCAAACAAGTGATGTACTGTACATTTCTATTGACGCTTCGTCTCTGACAGGGATTTATTCAGGGTTTCTCTATTTGTAGCACGGTGAGCTGAATCTGGTATCGTAGCAACAGTAACTATGGGAATAGAAACCTGTGGAGAGGTCAATGTGATGGCCTCCACTTGGCCTCTTTGTACAAAGGCTCTCACATTGATTTTTCTAATTCACAACATCTATAACCTCCTCCGCTGCACAACACCTACCTCTGCGCACAAACAGCAAAATATCTTTTCTCTTTACTTCAGATTGACTTTAAACCCATATCAAAGTAATTTAGCTAGACAAAAACACACTTTTTAAGAATCTTAACACAGATTTTGATATTAAATTTTGGTTTTGTCCAGCCTGCATCTCCTTCAGTTTTGTATTTTCCTCTTTACCTCTGCACACACCCCTCTCTTTCTACTTTGCTGTCTTACCTTTCGTTTCCTCTCCGTGTGCATTTTATGTCAGCTCCGGGCCTCATGGGACGGACTCTCCAGGGATCCTTAATTGACAAGTGTGTACAATAACTAATCAGCAGCAAAGCAACTGCCCTTTAAAATGATGAATTAACTTAACTAATATTAGATAATCTTTCACCATACCGGGCCACGCTGACAGCGCCAATTGATATTTGAACTGCAGACACCCCCTCGTCTCTGACTTCTGCCAGTCACTTCACTTCACACCCAACAACCCCCCTCAAGTGAAGGTGGCGTGGTTGATAAACTGCTGAAGGAGCTTTCAGAAGATTAAAACAAGTTTCCAGCTCGACGTGACTGTGTGCATTCATACACACATACAGCCACAGTAAATACACACATACAGTCCACAGCGACATTACCTTAAGCATTAAGCAGTTACCAGCATGTGCACAAGCTATAATAAATTAATTTGAAAGGGCAGGGTTAAGTCTAGTGGGCATTTGCTCGTAGAAGTTCATTCCTTCTAAGAGGTTTACCAATTTAAATTCTACTTCTGTGTTGACGCCTAACCTTTCCCCCCTAAAGCTCCATAATGTGTTCTGTCAACACGGTCCTCTCCTGCAGATTAACATTGTCAGGCAGTTGTAGAGTGACAAGGACAACATGCAGTTTTCATGTCAATGGAAGAAACTCTTGACAGATCGACCTGACATCAGCCATCAGCGTGTTACTGTAAAAACAAGAAATGAGCCCGAAATCTTTGTAGCACTGAAAAGGATGCACATAGTTTAAGTATATGTGTTGTCATAGCAACCCCACATTTTCATGTGAGTGAAATATGTAAAAGGATTGTAGACAAGATGGTTTTGAAATTAATTGAGTTATTCTGCAGGTGTCTAATTGCCAGTGTTTCTCTATCGTTACATCATCTCAGTGTGATTAAGGAGTCTTGTGAAGGTTGTCGGGGACAACGGAGCAGAATGTTGCTTCTTTGACAAGAGCTGACAGCCGACAGGTTTTTCCATGAGGCTAAACTGAATATGTGTTGGGCTTTTCTGAGCGTTTGTTGCATGTTGCTTTGGTTTACTTTAAGACCAGACTCTATGTCTGTGTTGCTTCACTGTGTAGCTTGTGGAGGATTAGATGCGCCTCTGTGGAAAGGCTTCCGAGCATATTTTGACTGATCAATTTCTTTGTTTCAATTTTATTGTTTTACTTTTTTGTGAAAAATATTGCACATTAACTCTTATAATTAGGATATTTAGTCACTCCTAGCTGCAAATAACGGAGGTACGTAGGCACTCAGCTAATTAATTAAAAAAGACAATAAACACTTGTTTTAAGAGAAGAGAAACTCACTGAATGCTCACTTATGTCCCTAAACACTAAAACAGGAAGTTAAACTAAGGCATATGACCCGGAAACAGCAGGTTATTTGTTTCCTGAAGCAGCTGAAAGAGCTGTATCTGGGTTATCAGCCGCAGTTCATCTTCGTATTTTGGTGTTGGTAGCCTACATGAGAGGACACCTCCGCTGTTTTCAACTAGCAGAGACATCAGCAAAGAGCTCCAGTTTTCCGGACTGCAGTGTTCCTTATACTAGTGTTGTAGAATATTGTATATGATCATAAATATCATTATTATAAGGTTAAATGTGCAAAAAAATGACCTAGTAACACTTTCTATGAAGTCTGTCTCTATAATGTATAATAACACATTATGAACGTATATAACACATTTTAACATATAATGAACACACTTATAATGCATTATATGTGGTCATGGTCAGGGTTATGGTTATGGTTATGGTTATGGTTTGCTTATAACTATGACTCTATAACTATGCAGCACTATAGGCGCATTATAACACAGTCTAAGTATGTTCATAATGCATTGTAAATGGATGCTTTCAGTAAATGTTACCACCAAACTTATCCATTTAGCATTCTGTTGGCAGTGTACTCTGTGCTACATAGTGTTCAGGACTAGGGTGGATCCAGTGGCGGGACCAGGGGGGACCTTAAGGGCCTCAGCTGAAATCTGATTGTCTCCTGAAGTGTCCCTGTCCTGTTAATTCTCTGTATTTTTAAATAGAATAGTCTCTGAAATCTGTATTGATGAGTAAAACTCATGAACAAACGTGGTAATGATATAGTGCAGCTTGGATGTTAATCATATTTATTTGTATTTGTATTATATTTATTTATCATATTTATAAGTGGGACCTGGCAATACAGATGTGAATGTAGGTGGATAGATAGGTGTCAGACAAATATTTGGCCTTTCTATGTTAATTGTGGCCCCTTTATGGTCCTTGATTTAAAAAAAAATCCTCAACCAACCACTGGTTTGGAGATATTTTTCTCCTGCTCCTTGCTGGGTACTTGCTAGCTTCACATGGAGGGGGTTGCTGTTTTTCATTTCAGTTACCAACATGTGTTTTTACGTGCAGATTCTGTCTGTAATCTTGCATGCTGAGAGCAAATTAAGCCAAGCCATGAATCAAAAACCAAATCCAGTCTATATGTCTTTGCTTGTTTCTATCAAGGCTGGTGGTCGTACATTATTGTAGTAAAGTTCCTGCATGTAAGAGTGTGTATGTGTACGGTTTGTATGATTATCTGTGTATGTTACAGTGCGTGTGTGTGTGTGTGTCTGCAGTTAGGAAAGCATCACTGTCAGTCGTGGCAACTGGATAATAGGAGGAGAGGATCTGCAGAAGCTTCTTAGTAGACAATTGTGTACAGGGAGCCACTGTCCCACCCCCCACCCCCCACTCCTTCCCTCCATGCATTTTTCATCACACACTCATTTTTTTATACTATTTAGCTTCTCTCTTCCCTCCAAACTTCCATGTGGTGCGTGCTGACATGGCATTTCTCAGACTTGCAGACAAAGCCCTCTGGTGCTCAGTGTACTAGAGTTAGAGCATGTCCGTGTTTGTGTGCCAAGCCCGAGTGTGAGTGCACCATGTATACATACATGAGAATGTTTGGGCCATTTTGCTCACTAACTCTTTCTTCTTCCTACTCCTCCTTCTCCTCACAAACTCAAATCACTCCGTATGTGATCCCACAGCCCCATAGGCAGGAAAGAAATAGAGAGCTCTTACGGAAAGTCCATTTAGTCAGTTGGCAGCGCCCAAACTACAAAATAGTTGAGACTCCCTGCATAGAAAGGATCATCTTAAATTATTCTGAGCTGGAATTCAAATTTCATTTTGTTTTGGCCCTAAGCAACGGGCAAAAACTGCCTGAGTGAGATCAGTAAAGGTCAGGGGGAATTAAAATGCTTACTGTAAGCTTTGTCAGTGAGAGAGAGAGTGAGCTAGGTGGAGATAGAGAGCCAGAGGAAAAGGCCATCTGCCTGATAGTTTAGTCTAAGTTGGGGAGAGGAATAAGTCAGTCTTTTTTGCAAGCTAACGCTATTACTGTAGGTATTGGCTTGACAGTTTAAAAATTCCCCTCCTTCTCATATTCATCACATTCCAAGACATAGATTGCATTTAAACATTCTGCATGCAGAATCGAGCCTCACGGTTCAGGAGTTTCATCAGCAGACAGAGTGAGCTTTTCAAAACATTTCTATGCATGTCAGAACACTCGATGATTTGCTCCGACAATAAACAAATCCAATAAATCGGATGCATGAAGTAAAACAGTAATGCGAAAATGTAACTGACATCCAATAAGAAATTCCACCATCCCCTCTTGATGATTTGTTCAATGTATATAGATACTTATTTCATTTGATATCAAGCAAAATCTCCTCAAAATGAAAACAAATGAGCTGTCAGGATGATCGGGGCAGAGGAGAGAGAGACAAAGAGAGACAGAAGAGGCCATTTCTCCAGTAAGTGTGTGTGTGTGTGTGTGTGAGAGAGAGAGAGAGAGAGAGAGAGACGACATCATGGGCGGGCGTTTTTGCAGCAACGCACACACACAGCATGCACATCTCTATCTTTTCCGACATTCACCTTTGCGTGCACACATTTTTATAATCTTTTTTTTAATCTGTATTATATTGTGTCTGGCTTTTCATGTGTAATGAGGCGGAAGAGCTATATCAAGCTTTGTTTACTGTTTACATTAAGACTTTAATTAAATGTTTTTTTAAATGATCATACAATCACCCCAGAAATGAATGAGATACTTTCATGTTTTAGCATTTATTTACCGAAATGCTCTATTGAAAAGAAAAGAAAATACTGACAAATGTAGGTTTATGTAGGAGAGTAAGAATGTAATGGAAACATTCCCATTTTTAACAACTTTTGTGGCCATTCACATTGAATTCTTTGTTAATGTGGTGCACTTGAATGCACCCTGTCCTTGTCATCGCTATTAGCTTTGCCATACAAAGCGACGCAAATTAAAGAGTTTGCAAGGTGCTCTGAATGCAACAGGGAGTCTTTATGTGTGTGAAACTCCAGGACAGGAACAGCATGTCTGCTAGTAACACCAAACAATGAAGAGATTCTAATCATTGTTTTTTATTGCATTAGTTTTTTGATACAATATTAACCAACAGTTTGGTGAACAACTTCCTAAATTTACTCGCCGAGTTAAAAAATCTTCTGGGATTTGGCTCGTGGGCTAAATTTGGTCCCTCACAGACATTTATGAAAACAGATAATTTAAATGAAGATCAATTGATTAGGCTCAAACCCATTCTTAATTAAAATCGTGTAGTTACTCTGTGGCTTGAGCAGCTCTTTCAGGAGGTAGTTGTCAGACAGGCAAAGAAGATTACTGCTGACTCCTCATATATTCTATACTCTAAATTTGAGCCTCTTCCATCCGGTTGACTAGAGGGTCCCAATTAAATGTAAGAGAGGTATCTAAACAGATACAGTGCTTATCTGAGTCTAAAAATAACATTCCGTGGTAAATAAACAAGCATGCAGGATCGTTTAGAGTTGTACGTTTCTTTGATTACTTTAGGTGGAGGCAGGCTAGCACTTCCCATTGACAACCAATTTTTTGAGCTAAGCTAATTAGCGGTGGGTTAGCGGTGGGTGAGCGCTGCCCGTCTCTTTTATTTTTCCATCTCTTCCTTGCTACTACACTAGATCTACGCAAAAGACGTACTCCAGTTGGCATTTGATTCCCAATCAAGTTACCCTCTTAAGATTTGCTTTACATTGTTAAGGACTTTAAAACTGTTGTGAAATACAAAATAATAAAATTTTAAACATGCGATAAAAATGTGATTAATCCCACTAAGCTATTGAATAATTTAATAATTTAACTGCGATTTTTTTGACAGACCTACTTTTTTTCCCAAAGTGATTCTTTCACAAAGTGCACGGTCCTTCAAAAAATATCAATAGGTTATACAACATAACCTAACAATTCAAGTTAATTTTACCAAAAAAGTATCCACGACATATGTTTCAAGACGACAATGAACAGTTCCACAAGCTATGTGGGATGATTCAAGAAAGCCAATACCATCAGCCAACTGATGGTTAACCTCAATATCAGCTTCTGCCACACAAAATCAAAATGCATTCATCCAAGCAGGAAAGAGAAAATTTAAAAGGAAGATGAAGGCATGAAGTAAATTAACAAATTTTCAATTTTTCTGCTACAGATTATTTGTGCAAAAGTGCTGCGAAACAACCACCTGCTGCTAACGCATGTGATGTTGCTTCAACCAACAGAATTAGCACTAATGATGATGGTAGCACGTCTTTCCCTTGTGATAATGGTGGTGCTGACATAACTGTAACAGTCTCTTCACACATTCATAATAATAGGCAGCTTCTGAAAAATAATTTCCACGTTTTTCAGCAGCAAATAGGTCAAATCAGGTTTCAGTGCCTGGAAACTAAAAAGTTAAGCAATGTGTTCATTTGCTTTCAGTGTATCATGCACGCTTCTTTTCTTGCAGA
>JAQFJA010000021.1:21164378-21179678 GCA_029874485.1 Naso brachycentron
ATGTGAGATATAATAAATAATATATGTGTATATATATATATATATATATATATATATATATATAGGCAGATATATTGGGTATCAGAATTTTTTGCTCCCTAATGTCGGTATCAGCCACAAAAATCCCATATTGGTCAGCTCTATGCATAATAAACCATGTTTACTCCGGCAGGCACGATTCAGTCTAGCTCAAGCTGGAAAAGAGGTTGACTGCAGTGTTCCAGCTAAAGATCTTCAAGGTTTTAAAATTCAGCCTTCCCCAAAAATTAAAGAAGCAGAGCAGGAACACGCAGTACTCATTAAGAAGCGGGGTAGGCCTTTAATAGCTTTTTAACCGTGAGAGGGAGTTAAAATATTCAATATATACCAGCACATCTCCTCTGTATTCTGGCCCAGCGCTGCCCCGTCCTGGACTCTCCCAAAGTTAAACCTCATAATAAAGTTAATGATGCAGATAGTAAAAAGCCAGACAGACACGGCAGACAAATCCTAACCTGCAACAGTGCCAAAGTTAACCTTAAAGTCACTGAGCGTACTCTTAATATATGAGGTGTCACTTATGAGATAGAACAATACAGTCTTTCTTTTCCTTTCTCTTGTTTCTATCCTGTTTGTTGTACCATGATGCATTGCTCTCAATGACTGGAAAATGTGTTTCAATGTGGCAGAATGGCAAATACTGAAAGAAGCAAAACAATTAGTCACTCAGCTGGCCACAGTATAGTTGTCAGCCAGCTTGACAGTCTGACAATTAGTCTGTCAGCCAGTTACCCAACTATCTAGCCAACTAGCCCTCCAGTCAATCAATCATTCAGCTAACTAGACATTCAGCTATTTAGTCAGACAGCCAACTAACCAACTGGCCCCTCACCTACAGTGCTTCAAACCTTTGAACCTTCAACCAGCAGACAAGCTGAGAGGAGAGGACTCAGGGGAGACAGGAAGAGGATAAAATCCATATGCTAGTCGAAAAATGTCCACTGCCTGTCTTTAAACATCTCTTGCTATCAGCTGATGACTTTATTAGCAGAACTGCTGGGACCTCAGTCTGGGTAAAATACAAACAAATGTAATAATAATGCAGCTTGTATTTAAGTTGCCATTTAAAACTGCTCGCTTAGTGTCCACAACTTCTGCCCGATCCAACCAAACCAAGAAATACCAGTTTAACCCCCCAACCCCCCAAACCTTCAATCCTGACACTTCACCAGTCACCACTGTTATTGACAATCCTGCATCAATTTCAGGGGGCCTCTTATCGTGACTGACACACAACCTTTCTACACTGTCAGATCAGAGTAATATTTCGGCCTTTTATGTGGATCGATTGGCCAGTTTGCGGGCACAGAGGGGAGGAGAGGCGGAGCACACGAAAGGTCAACTGTAGCGCTAAATCATTTGAAGATTCTTAATGAAGGGTGTGTGGCAGACACACCTGCTGTTTCATTACTGGGCTGCAGAAAGGGGTAATGTGTTGATAAGGGAATGGTTAGCCAGAGCGACAAAAAAATGGAGGGAGGCTAAAACAGAAGGATGGAATGAAAGAAATTGCCACAAAAAAAGCTATATTTTCTTTGAAGAACACTTTCAGCAAGGTCAATAGAAACCTCTGCCAATTGTAGCTGTTATATCAAATGATTGTACATTGCAGATCTTTTAACCGTAACTGTTGGAAGGAGCACCAAGGTTACATATATCATACTGCAGCAGAGGTTGTTAGCTGGGGGAAATATAAAGTATTTCTATCATGCACAGCGAGGCTGTTTTGTCCCAAGTGACTTTGTACATATGTTAAACACTGATTGAAGGAACGTATGGTTTCTGTCTGCACATTCACCCACAGAGCTTTTCGCTCAATAAGTAGAATATCTTTATTCTTCATGTGTCTCTGGTAGGTTCATGTTTATGTATGCCAGCCGCAAATAAGGAGGCATGATTCTTTGCAACAATACAAATGTGCAATGCATCGAGAAAGCCCCCACCCCACCCCATCCCCAATATAAAAAAACCCTTGACATGCAATTAGGGGAGTTCGCTAGAATCGATGTTAACAGCAGTTGTTCTTGCTAATGAACAGCATACTAAGAAATCAGAAATAATAAGTAGCAACATTCTTCATGCTCTTTATTGGACTTTCCAAGTCTTTTGTTAGTGGTTGTCTCAAAGTGTGTAGTAAATAATTACAATTGACAGTCACATAAGCAAATTATTCATGAAGTGGCTCAAAGCCTTTTGGGTGTAAAAGGATGAGATGCTGCAAGGCTGCGATCCTACTTTTGACTGACAGAGCGAGTGTTGGCGTTAAAGGGGCCTGCAGCAGAGCAGGGTTAAGCATCCATGCTCTCCTCCCTCTGACGTTCTGTTCTCTCTATCCCCCCTCAGGGTGCTTCTTCCAGCTTGGTGGTCAAGTTTGCCGACACAGACAAGGAGCGCACCATCAGACGTATGCAGCAGATGGTCGGGCAGTTTGGCATCTTTAACCCCGCCATTGCTCTTCCCTTCAGCACCTACAGCTCTTACGCACATGCGGTGAGTTCGAATAGACACATGTAGCACACACAGAACCGCTTTAATGGAAACTGACAAAAAATAACAATGGATGCATATGTGACAGGTGTTTTTCATAGTGAGAAACCCACAGAGAATGATCACAGACAGGACTGTGCATTTTTCTCTCTCTGAAGTGTTTGGACATTTTTTTGGCTCATTGTTTTAATGGCACACAACTTCACCTTTTGGGTCACAGTCCCTAAACCCTTCTCTCACAGTGTTATTCTCAGCAGGCAGCTGTTTTGGGCAAAAAGAGCTTTAATAACCTGCTGTTTGCAACCAGCAGCAACTAGCGGGTGACCATATTGGAGCAGTGGAGGGAGGAGTGGATGAAGAGCAAACAAGAGTTGTTATTGAGTTTCTATAATCTGTGGCCCCTCTAAAGCCTGCACACTGTGCGATTTTAGCAGTGTTTTAAGTTTTTGCGAGCCACATTGTTCGACATTGATCTAATAAACTTGGGTAAGATATCAAATTTGATGTAAGCAGACTGTGCGATTATAACACCTATTGAATCGCAGGCTACAACACAAGCCAATGAAGCATCTTCAGCGCACGCCCCATCAGCTTACACCATACATGAACACCACTGATAAAAACAGTGATGCTAAATGAGAACTGCTCTTGCAATAAGTAGCATTTGCATGTGTGAAATAAACTCTAAAGAACAGAAAGAGGAGGAGAATGTGGACGTGGTCACAGGAATGGGAAAAAAAAGCAACTTGCATGGCAAAAAACACATGACAAATCCAAAATGCGGCCCGACTCAAAAATGAGTTGTGAGGCTCAAAAAGTGTATTTAGTGTTAAGTGTACCTGTTTGCCCCCAAGTGGCCAAAAAAAATCTCATTTGCTAAATTAATCGCATGAAACCCATTATCTTTTATTTAACCTGTCAAAGCTGATGTGGCTAATGTTTTTAAAGACCCTTTTGTGTAGAATTTCTACATTTCCACCTTGGCAGCCCTGCAGTGGTCGAATCAAATCCCTCCCTTGAATCCAAACAAGGGACAGCAAGATGAATGTATTAAAAGTAGCACATAAGCTCTGCTAACTTTTTATTGTCTCCTTGTTCTAGAAATTTAACTACAAAACTTTAACAACCAGAATTACTCTAAAGATCACATTAAAATTCAGCAAATAGTAGATTCTAACAACTATTGTGATTTTCCCTTGGCTTCAGCAGGTGTTGCCGTCCCAGTGTTTGCCAATAAATACCAAACACATCATTTTTGTTTGACCTGTAATCCTCTTCACGTAGTTCAGTGCATTGCTGAGTTGAAACCACTGATGTGTTAAAATTCACATCACACGATGGACACTAAATTTAACTCTGTTGCTTGGCTGCCATTTGATTTAAATTAACCTTACATCTGCTACTGAAATCTGCAGCTCTTAACTTTTTAAAGTAGTTTCAGGAAACAAAGAGACCTTTTTTTTTTCTTCTGTACTTCTACCAGGTAGATGTTGTCCTAAGTGAAAACTAGCTTTGCCAAAACTATCATCACTTTCACACCACTTCTTTCTCCTCTTAAGCAATGCTGCTATGCCAGCACACTCAGGCTTTCACTACCCACAGCACGTCCTCACACACACATTTAGTTGGCTCGTACCCTCCAACCCCTTCATCAGCTTTTCCTCTGCCCTCCCACCCCAACCCACTGTACCCTCCCCCAGGGCATGGCACCATCCACACACAGCAGACCCCCGGCTCTTTGATGAGTTCAGACAGCCCCATGCAGCCCCGCTCGCCATGCGCCCCCTCTACCCTCTATCACACAGCTTCTCTGCCCCTCCCCTCTCCCCCCTACTGTCCCTCCCTCTGGGCTCGTGAGATGCTCCGGGGGCCATAGTTGACTCAGAATATTCCATCAGCAACTTATCTGCTCACAAACTTTCTTCTTCCCTGCTGAGGAAGAGCACAGTCACCAGCACAAGCGTGCACGTTCGGGCACAGCCTACTTGAAGCAGGCTGCAATGAATTGAAGAAGAGCTCCTGTTACAACACGCTGCATAAATGCACATAAACATCCACAGAGAATTTTATGTGTTTACAGAGAAGGAGCTACAAATTTATCCTTCCTGTACTTATTTGGGTGTCAGAGTTATATATTTTTGTCTGTTTCTAAATGCCAGGATTAATTGTTGACGTTAGCCAGGTCTTGGGGGCTTATCCATTTCCCTCATTTTCACATCACAGCCGTGGGACCCCGGTGTGAAATGTGCAAATTGACCATCCCAGAGTAATTGCGAGGCCATCTCTTTCGCTCTCTCCAGTAAAACTCCCACCTTCATTACCATTCATGAAATGCAGCCCTTTCCCAGGAAATGTGGAGAAATGCAAATGTTCAAGGGGTGGCGGAGGCAGTGGCGGTCTGCGGGGAGACCATTGTGCCCCGCTCAGGTTGGCCATGACTCTTATTTACTGTGGCAGAGACCCGTGTCGACTCATACAGACGCGCACAAGCGCATACACACTCGCACGCACTGCGTGGCAAATGCTTTTCCTTTCTCTCTCCCTCCCTCTCATCTCTGATACACACATATAATATGACAAAGAGCAGGATGATGCTAGGAAATTGAGTTCCGAGTGAAAGTAACAAGGGCACAGGGGATACTTCAGCATTAGAGAGAATCAATTACCATTAAATCTAAAGGAGAAATTGCACGTATGTGGTTTCTCGACACAAAGATTATACGGCATGAATGATGTTAGTGAAGGTGAAATTCTCCTTGTGTTAGTATTATGAATCACAAAGACTGGGGCTGCCATGTACCTGCATATAATGAATTAAGCAAAATAAAGCAAGTTGGTGGAGAAACTCTGAGGCAAGACAACCTTGGAGATAAACTCACCCCAACTTCTGATAAAGTAATGAGCGCACAAGAGGCAGCAATGGATTAACAGCGAGTCTCGGGTTTTCATATCTCGCTTAAGACTTATTTAATGAATCCAAATACTGGTTCGGACTGTAATAATGGGAAATAAAGGGAAATATAAACTAGCTTGAGTGTTGGTGTCCAAGTTATGCGGCGGTTCTGATTACATTACAGTCATTGGAGCTGCATGCATGCACATGGGGTGCAGCCTCGATTCTGTAGCCACCGGGAATGTGCTGAAGTGATACGATGAATGTTCCTTTACGGCAAGATAAACTATACATATTCCCCCCAGGACGAAAAACCTGCAGTGACAGAGAAAGGACTTTATCTCCAAAGACACACTACGTGTTCGCCCACTCTCCATATACACTGGCCAAGAGAAGAGGAGGTGGCACAGTATAGAATACAGACATGGGGAGAGATGGTATATATAGCTATAACCAGGGAGTACAGTAAATGGTAAATTCAAAGAGCTACCTCTCCACTTCAGCAGAGGATAGGATTATAGAGTTGAGCTGACAGCCAGTAAATTGGATTTTAGTCAAACCAGGAGAGGGGGGGGGGGGTTTCTCTGAACGCAAATTGGAGGGGTACAACACTGACAACATATGCCAAAAATGAGAAATGTGCCATTTTCACGATAGACACAGACACCGGTGTTCTCTGACAGGAGACATCCTATTTGCAAAAAGGTGATTTCATAAAACACAAGACGGAGGAGAGCCAGAGAGTGAGATCCCGTGTTTCATTCCAGGGTTTGTAGTGAATCGCTGAATGCAAGCAAAAAAAAACAGGCTTTTATTATGTTTCTGTTTCTCCGTCAAGACACAAACATCAGATTTATACATTGTTAGATCTGATTCAAGTCATTTTTCCTTCTCTGTCTCCCAAAGTCATTGTGTGAAGACAGCCATTTTAGCCTCCTTTGGTCTCTTCAGATGGACCACTGCACGCTGTGTCAGAGGCCAAGAGGCATGTTTTAGATTTAAAATCCCCTCCAGCAACATGTGCATCCCTTCCTCCCTAAAAGATGCATCAGACCAAGTGTGAGATAGATAAATGATAGGAGAGAAAATGGTTTAACTTGGTGCTAATAGTGACAATGTGTGGGTGGATGAGAGGGAGGATGATGACTGTAAACTCACATTAGGAAACATCTCCCCCTGTTGGAGGGACTCGTATTCAAATAGAGCTTTTATTGCAACACAGCAGACATGAGAAATGATGGAAGCAGATTACTGCATCATTTGGCTGTGCTTTAAATTGCCTGCACACATACACACACACACACACATATGACCTGGTTTAGCTGTATTATACTTGCAGGGACCCGCTTTGCACACATGCATGTATGCACATAACAAAGTGCATCAGATGAAAAAACCTATTAAAATCTTTCCATGGAAATGCAGCCGGCCAGCATGGGGGTAACAAATGAGGCCCTTGAGCTTCAGTCTTCTGTCTCCTGTCTTTCCGCTCACCTCATTGACCTACTGTCTCCCTCTCGCTCTAATTTTCCCAACCTTTAACACCCTCTATTTCTACCTTCCTCTTTGCCTCTCTTTGTCTCCATCCCTCCTCCCTCTCCCTCTGTCCCTGGCTGGTCGGTCTGTAAGGGGTCACATGTGACAGTGCTGAGAGTCAACGAGTCACAGAGCAGCGCTACAGAGATAATTGCCATGTGATAAAGAGGTGATTGCCTGCTGGCACCAGGGGAGAGTAATGCCATCAGGTTGCAATAAAAAAGCAGATGTCTGACACCAAATGAATGCGGCTGTAGCCACGGCAACTTTCTTTGCTCCCTTTCATCTCAGGCATTTTTCGCTTTTGTCCCCCTTGTTTCTGCCTGCCTTTTCTTCCCTCCTACTTTCTTTTCAAGAGGCAGCAGAAAAGGTTGTGTCTGTGATGATGATGAAGACTCAGCTCCGCTCATTCTCCACCGCAGACACGAGCTATCTACTTGGGTAGCGCATAAATAAAGAAATGGGAATGGCTTTTGAATATAATGCCTTTGAAATTTCAAAAAAGGAAGCAAAAGGCATGTAAAAAGTGAAATGGGCCGACTTTCAATTTCTCTGTCAACATAACCGCTCTGCTTTTTGCTCCTTATTTTATTTATTTTTTGAACAGAGCCAGTCTGTATTAACCACTGCATTCCAACATAATTACATGCTTGGGTTTCCAATTTGCTGCATTTTAATTTGGAACGAAGCATCAGTGAGTACCAGAGTTGTTATCCATGGCAATCTGACGGATGGCATTAAGGATTGCATTATCTAAGACATGCATTGAGAGGGAAGCTGGTATTCTGGAGTGGTTAGTATTCACTTCATTATTGCTCAGTCCCGGCCTGCAGCTTGTATAAGGCAACCAGGCTCACAACGAATAGGCTGCAAGCTTATTAGAATCAGCTGTAAGTGCCCAGTCCTCCCTGAAAGCAGCGAGCAGAGCCAGAGAAAAAATAAAACAAAACAAAAAAAACTGTGAGCGGTGTGACAGTGTTTTTTTTTCTGTAATACCAGCCCAGTCAGACCCTTTATCCTGAAGTCCAACCCTATTCACATCCTAATGGGGGGCAGTCACTGCGCTGCCAAAGCACGGGCGCCCCGGATCCTCTAGACCTCTTTGTTTGTTTCTATGTCATTGCTTTTGTTTAGTTTCTTGTTCCCTCGCTGTCTCTTGCAGCTTTGCCCCCTTAAAGGCTCAATTCATCTTATTTGGAAAGGGATGGATGATCCCCATTTGTCACATTGAAATTATGCAAATGAAAAAAGGCGTTAATAGATAGCAGTGGCGAGGCATGTGGCTAATGGATGAGATGCCAGCGCCGGGCATTCTGTAGCGGGACAGCCGCTTTCAGGTTACCTGACAGGGGCACTGAGGGAAAATAATTGGCTTTTCCGTTGCAGGGTTCCCATGCAAATGCAAGCAGAGTGGCATTCTGTTCCTCTACTGTCTCACAACATCGTCATTAGCATTAGTGCCAGTGGCAAAGGAGTTTGATTTCTGCTTATACAAGTCATTCTCAGGCCATGGCCATCAGCAGCTCCCCTGACACCAAGCAGCAATGCAGTATTAAACAGATGTGGAGACGGGGTGAGAGGTGGGCCCAGCTGTGTTGGTATTCTTGTGCCTTTACCACACAGTTGATTCAATAGGTTAACCCACCGGTTCACAAGCTGCAAAAGCCGCTGTACATATGATGATGGATTTCCTTCTGAATTAGGCATTCAGTGTGTGGTTTGCACAGGGCGAATTTTAAGCTGAGTGTGGAAACTTAAATAGTCTCTAACACTTCTCATGCATGTTGTGTCTGTGTGTCTGTGTGTGTGCGTGCGTGCAAGTGCAGTGCAGCAGTGCATGTGAGCATATCCTATGCATATGAATAGACACTGCATTTAATGGAAAGAGTTTCAACTCTCCCTTCTCAATTGATGCTAAGTAGAAATGCAGAGTGAGTGAAAGATATTGATTTAATCTCTTTGTATGATTGTCCGACGGGTGAATATCGACTGTCATTGCAATTTTTCTGACTGAAGCACTGCATCACCAACAGAGTGGAATTTAAGTTGCCAGCTACGCCTGCTATAAAAATATTGTTTTACTGACTCAGGGTCTGGATGCAGTTACACCTCTTAACAGAGTGCAGCTCAGTGTTGTTTGCAGTGGCAAGACTGTGGTCATTTAGTGAAGTTCCAACCCCAAATGTATTCTGTTTGCAAATTTCTGGCCAGACCCGCCCAAAGAGCGGCCCCCTGGTTTGCACCTGAATTATAAAACAAAGCAAATTCTGGACTCTGAATGAATGTCAGGCTACCATCATTACTAATAGATCAGAAAAAATTAGAGATGAGTCCAGGGAAAAACAGGGGAGCGTATGAGAGATCTGTAAGATTTCTTTACAGCCAAGACAGAGTATTGTGAAGTTTGACAGTGGTAAGGAAAGAGAATTGCAACACTTGTGCAAACTTCGCCTGTTCCCTGAGCACCGAGATAATGTGCACATGTCAATGCCTTGATTTGTATGAGCCCAACAGACAGCTATTAAATCGTTTCTGCAGCTGGTGACAGGCTTCCTGCTGGGAGGATAGACAGATTCACTAAACATAGGTTGACAGGCTTCTTTTTTCTCCCCTTTCTTTTATTCCGCTCTACTTTCTCTGTACTTCCCATGCACTATCCATCCATCAACCTCAACATACATCCCTCCCTCTGTTCTACCCTTGCAATGCTTCTCACTCTCGGGCTCCCCTTCTCCTGTCTTTGTCTGACTCCTTCCCAACTTACTATATTTTTCATTACCATCTGTCCTCCCCTCACCTCTCTCACACTCCGTCCAACTCCCCTCTCCTCCACCCCATCTCTCCGTGTCCCTCTTCTTTAGCTCATGCAGCAGCAGGCAGCCATCATGGCAGCGAGCCACGGAGGTTACCTCACGCCCAGCGTGGCCTTCCCCGCCACACAGATCCACCAGATGGGGGCGCTCAACATCAACAGCCTCCCACCCGCCCCCATGACCCCGGTGTCGGGTGAGTTTCATCAAACCCTGGGTGAGCACTTGGTTTCATTCCCTTTCCTGTCTTGGGCGTGTGTGGCAATGTATTTGTGTGACTATGATTTACGGGTGGTCAGTCTTCTGTATTCTTGTGTGTGTGTAGATTTTATGTAGGTTCGATGTGTGTGTGTGTGCGCAGCATGAGAATAAAGAAAACTAGAGTTGCAGCAAGGCCAGAAAAAAGGGGACGGTGTGACCAGTACAGTGTTCATTTCTTACTACAAACTTGCTTCGCAGTGTCGGCTCAGCGCTCTTTTGGTTACAGTGTGAAACTGGGATCGGGGATCCATCCCTGGCTGAGTCATACCAAAGATTATGGATATTGTACCTGATGCCTCTTCATCAAGGGTTGTAAATTGTGGAGTAGCACTTGTAAACAGGAGACAGGCTCCTGCCCTGTGCTCTCAAAACCTGACTGTCTCACTTACGGCCAATTCACGTTTCGTCGTTCAACAAATATGATGTAATTTCAACAGAAAAAAGTGTCACTCAACACTTTCATCTCATTTCACATACCTGGAGAGTTTTGTTAGGTCACAAACATCATCATATTTTGTTTTGTAATGTGACTGAGTAGTGTTAACAGAGACGGTTATTAGGAACCGAGGCTTCCCACTGACTGTTCATTTCCTGTGTCAGTGTCACATGGGTTACGCCACGGCCCCACTCCCGCCCGTTTAGAAGACAGGAAGCAGTCTTGAGTCTGTTCATCCTCATGGGAGAAATCAACATGATCATAAATTATGACCAATTCTTTCACCTCATCATCACCAAGATACATATTGGACCCATTTTTTTGAGAGACCCATATCTTCTGAACATTCTGACACAAAAATGGCATTTTTAAGACACACAAATCAACAGAAAATTAACTTTTATTGAGACCTGTCTCTGTCTCAGCAACACACTTTCACTAGATCTGGGGACTGGTGCTTTCGGCCTTGCTTTGCAATGGACATAAGCGGATATTTAAATGGTCTTATAGGTGAAACCATGAATTAAAAGTTAAAACTTACATCAAACAAATATCATGTGATGCAAAATCCACCTGCTTTAATCCATTCACGCGATGTTGTAACACTTCCAGACGAGGCGGAGGGACGGTGGTTCCTAACTGTCTTCATGGGAGACTTGACTCCACCCGGTAAGTGTATATACCATTTCACACCACTGGTACAGCGAATGTTGGAGGATCTTGTGTTTATAATTTAATATCTGTGCTTTAAGTGCATGTGCAGCTGTGCACAACATTATATGCCACCTCCAAGGTCAGTAGGGTTCCCCTGTCTCTAGCACTGTTACTTTGGGGGTTGCACGCTGAAAAGTTTGGGAGCCCCCCAGTCTAGAGAAGCGCCAGGATTACAAGATTTAAAGGAAGTAGGCAGGGCTGCTACATTAGCTCAGTCAGCTTGTGCTAAAGGCTAACTGCTGCCTTTCAGGTGGAACTCGCTTATGTGAATTTGGTTCCACGTTACGTTAATCAGTCTTAATACATTATACTATGTAAAATTATACCATGTATTCTCCGTACCATTCTGTGCAGCCGAACCGTCACACGTGTACCGTAAAGTTTAATACAAAGTTGATGTTTTGTTAGTTTTTGAGTTTTGGAGTGACTCAGGTGTTTTTTTTTAAGCGACTACCTTCTCTGCTGGGTCTGAACGTCTTGTCCTCTTCATGATCTCCTCCAGACGCTGGTGGGGAAAAAGAGCTTTTACACACACTGTGCAAGAGAAACACTATGAAATGTTTCCTGTGTGTGTGTGTGTGTGCGAACATGCTTCACCTTTTTTCTCTCAAGGCGTTCGGCTTCTTCTCTTTGGAAGTGTTTCTCTCTCTCCTGCCTCAGTCGCTCCGCCTCCTCTCTCTGTCGAGACTCTTCTTCCTCTTTCTAACACACACACACACACAGAGTTTTATTTTATTGTGAGACTGATGCACTTCTTGTGTGCTGTGCTAGGCTCATCTGCACCCTCTGACCTGTTTCTGGAGTCTCTCGGCCTCCTCTCGCTCTTTCTTAAGTCTCTCTTCCTCCTCCTCTCTCTCCTTCTCCTCCTTCATTCTCCTCTCCTCCGCCTGACGCTGAGCCTCCTCCTCTCTCTTGGCTCGCTCCTCAGCCTTCCGGCGAGCCATCTCCTCCTTTGCCAACCTGCACAGTCAATGACACACACACATTTAATTTTTTATCCTTCTTGCTGCACTCTTTTCACAGACCATACACATATTTTAGCCGAGCACAGTCATCCTACCTCGCCTGCTCCTCCTGCTGCCTGCGCTCCTCTTCCTCTCGCTCTCTCTGCTCTCGGGCCAGCCGACGGTTCTCAGCCAGGATACGACTCGCCTCCTCTGGATCTGTGGTGCCTGCTGAGGGCTTGTGGGCTGGTGGACTGCTTACACTCTCTAGAAAGCATCATAATCAAAGTTGTGAGGTCATTTAAACTCCCACAGTTCACGATCGCACGATAATTTAATTATGAATGAAGCGTGCTGATGTTGCTTCAGCTGCTGGGAAGTGGTGACTGACCGCTGACCGCTGCTGCTGCTGGTGTCGGCTCACTGCTGGGCTTGTTTTGACCCAGTGGCTGAGGTCGAGGCTGAGGAGGACTGAGGACCTGCTCTTCCTCCTCCTCCTCTTCTCCTTGAGCTGTGGTGGGTTGGGGGCTTTCAGGTGGGATCCTGAAAGGGCGAAGGTTTCCAGGGTCTTCAGCCCCTGGGGACTTCAGCAGCTTGGGGGTCGGAGGCCGTCCTGCTGACTTTTGTGGAGGTCTGTGTGTAGGAAGAAAGCATCATTTTGCAACAAATTACTGAAATTTTTTTTTTTCTTAATATTGTTTTGTATTTTGTTGTCTGTGTTTTTCTATGTTCTTTTAATGCCTCGCTGCAAAACCAATGGCCCTTTGAGGACAAATAAAGCTGAAGTTGAGTTGAGTTTACTGACTGACTGACTGAATTGTTTTCATGAACTTAAGTCCTTTTTGCAGGGGACATTTATTTCTAGGGGACTCATGTTTTAGAAAAAAAAAAGTCTAATTTTAGGGGTGTAAGGATACGTTTTAACAATGATAAGATGCGCATTATGATACATGGTTGGCAGTACAATACAAGAACGATATGGACTCATTTAGAGTGATACCATATGATACCATTCAATCACTAGAAATCAACATAGAAACTTTTTTTTGTTGCCAAAAATGTCTGTTTCTGTGCGGTGGTAGAGGAGGTGAAACAGTGGAAAAGCTCGATACACTGAACTACACAAACATTCAGTTCAAGGCCTCATTTTAATCTTGTGGAGCGCAAACGCCGACTGAAAATCTCTCGTTCTCCTGCTGCTTCCTGCCGTGATCCACTGTTATCTGAAGAGACGCTGCTGACACAACATACATGAGCAGAACCTCAGAGAATGAACTGGAGTAACCTTTACAACAACTCACCATCAGAACTGCGAAATATACATCCAGATAACAATATCTGACGTGACAAATACAAGACACAAACTCTTAGTATATGCTTTAAAAAAACAATTTTAGATTGCTACAAGTCACACTAGAAGGACTATTTGCCGTTTACCTATTTATGTAGTTTGATCGTATGAATACAATCGATGTATCATTACACCCCAACTAATTACTGACGTTTACAATTATTTTTTTTTTAAATTGCAGATGACCTTATAATTACTACAAATAACTAGAGGTCCCCAGGTTGTACTCATCAAGTGCAAATGGACTTTAATTTATTGAAAGTAATCTGCCATCCGGCCTTAATTCAAAGATTTTACACGAGCAAGGCATTAAAAGTCTTCACCTTCAGTGTAATACATAGCTGTTCAAAGCTGAACACTCTTCCTGCTCTTGGTAATCCAGAGCTCTGATCTGTCACAATTCTTCAAATGTCATTTTGTCAGATCTTGTGGGTGTGTTCCTCTACCTGCCAGGAGAGGGTGCTGTCACTTTGCTGGTCCTCTTGCTTGGCTTGTTGGGGGGCAAAGACAAACTTGGAGCCAATGGGAGTGACAGGTTGCTCCATGACTTCCTGACATTGTCACGGTCCTTCTGGATTGGTACAGGAAGTGGAGGGAAAGAAAGATGACAAATTCTTATGAAAAATGGGCAGGATTTTCTTTTTCCACCTGATAAAAGCCCAGAAAGCCGGCAGCACAGTGTCTCTTATATAATGATGTAATTGTGCGTCATACAGTAGAAGCGTCCTTAGCAACACGCCAAGTAATCAGCTGGTACAGACGGTGCCCAGACGCAGGTGCCCTACTGACAGCAGCAGGAGATGATCAGTAACAGGATTAGACTCAGACAGCCTTCTTTTGGCCATGCATAACCTCTGGCAACAGACCATGACACCAACAGAAAAAAACAGCCTCCCCCCCCACCCCCCCACCCCACTGTTGGCTAAATAATAAATCAACCTTTTCTCACTCTCTCCTGCTGAGGAGGAGGAAAATGACTGTAGTTGTTTCACATCAACACCTACTACAGCACACAGTATGTAGACATTAGGACACATCCTGTCAGTGGTATAAGTGCATCTAGATTAATGTTGTGTTTGTGTGTATGCACAAAGAGTCCATGCATGTGTCTCTGGGTCACTGTATGGAATGGAAAGTACAGAAGATGCCCTCCTTCTAAGACCTTAATTATATAAGCTGTGACTCTGCAGCGGACAGATGGACAGAAGAGAAAATATGGTGTGTGTGTGTGTGTGTGTGTGTGAGGTACACAGTGACACAGATACTATCATATTTTAAGTGTAACTGATCTGGGACGTTATCGACACACAAAGATGAACAAAGGGAAGCAAAAAGCACTGAATGACAAGTGCAACACCGTGCACAGGTTCAACATCCAGAATGGGAATATTCAAGGAAAACTTAGCAGATGTGTGGGTAGTACACTGCTGCTACTGCCGGTCCTATCTTTCTACACTGAGTTTCCCTTTGATTATATTCAGAAATAAAGATGAGGACTTGATTTTCATCCTCATTCAGAGTGAACGTGTCAGAGAGCGCCTGAGAAAATATTCTACTTCACAGATGTTCATATTTTTTCATTTCTGACGTAGTCTAGAAAATGAAAATGTAGTGACAGGTGTTATGTTGCAGGTGCGATGTCCATAAGAGGTGTGAAACTTTCTAAAGATTCGATTCAAAATCGATTCTCAATTTGAAACAATTTCCAATTCAAAATCAGTTCCTGATTCAGTTTGTGGGGGGTTTAATTTCAAAATCTACTTCAGTCTGTTTTGCAAGACAAATGCACATTATGGCATGAAAGCAGAGTAAAGTGTGTATAAAAGATT
>JAQFJA010000021.1:21192742-21209275 GCA_029874485.1 Naso brachycentron
CAAAGTCAAAACTTTTCAATTAGTTTCTGTGTGTTTAAGCAGAGTTATGTTTTATCCATGATAATGTCACAGACAGTTCTGAAAATCTATTTCCACTTATCTTGATTTAGTTGGCATGAAAGACGGCAGAGATCAAAATGACAAATTCACAGCTCTCAAACTCTTTCTGTCTCTCACTTTGTCTCTCTCTGTCTGTCTCTCTGTCTATCCGTCTGTATTCAGGTCCCGAGGGCTGTAACCTATTCATCTACCACCTGCCACAGGAGTTCGGAGACAATGAGCTCATGCAGATGTTTCTGCCCTTCGGCACAGTCATCTCCTCTAAGGTCTTCATGGACCGAGCAACCAACCAGAGCAAGTGCTTCGGTGAGTTACTCACAGCTACTTTTGAACCATTTATCTAAAGATAAAATAAATTGCAGGTTTGGATGCACAGGCCTCTCCTGTGATTTCTAATATATAAAGACATGGTGAAAAATTTACATCAATTCCCATTTAAGAGTGCACTGTAACTTTGTCAGAAATAATATTGGTTACAAACTGGGTTGCCATTAAAAGAGATCACAAAGTTTAACCAAATTTTCTGAAAATGAGAAAAAGAAAAAAAAATCCCTTTTATGTATTTCCATCCACAACTGTTATAGTTGAGTTGAGTATAGTTAGTTCGTCGAGACAACCAGTAGGTGGTGCAAAGCGTTCAGTCCGGTGTTATTACACTTCTGCAGAAGAAAACGGTGTAACGTGATGATATGATTAAAAAACGCAACGAAACGAATGGAAGACTAAAAGAAAAATGTAATAACAATAAGCACAATAGACAGCGGACATACCGTAAATACTAGCTCTAATTCAAGGAACGATGTGGTTTCCTCATCAGTCCACACATTTCTTGTTTTTTTGTCTGTATTTCTTCGTCTGCCGCTGCCACCATAGCTTCTCCAGTGGAGTGAAATGCAGGGAGTGGTGTTAAAGTCACATGATTTCTAAACATTTTCGTTTATTCACTAAATCTGTTTCCATTGCACTTATTCCCATTTACCTTCCAGGCTACCAATACGCCGACTTTTTCACTCCTCTCAAGGGTAAAAACTTTTGGTAACACTTTCTATGAAGCCTGTCTATATAATGTATTATAACATATTATAAAAATATGTGACACATTTTAACAAATATTATACAACAGTTAGTTTCTGCCAAGCAATTTGATTGGACAAGAGGCTTTCCATGAGTGCTGATATAGAGGACAGCAGCACTGGGACATTTAACTTTATGTATTACTCCACCTAGCAGGTGTTCTAATCACTGACAGTTTCTAGGTTACTTTGTAATAAACTGCACCAAAAAGATGGACATTTTTCCAAATTGTCTTCAGAGAAGGATAAAGAGAAGGAAAGATGCAAGCATGAAAGTAAAGTAGTGGGCCCTTTTGTAACTTATACAGTAAGCTAAGGTGCAGGAAGATGTTAATTGTTTGTGTTGCTTAGCAACAGTCCTTTACCAGTACAGCTGCGGAATTATTTGTGCTGGAGGAGCCAAATAAATAATTAAATTAACTTACAAATCATAATCTGTTGTTGTTTATTACTGTCAAATGAATGGAGTTTGTAGAACTGCTGTATAAAAGCAATATCACACGAGAGGTCGTGCTGTTGTTCTGAATATCGTCATTGCTGTGATGATCTTTGGCACTCAGCCTTTGACCTCGTGCTTATGACTGCATCAGACCAGTGACAATATTCAGTACAACGGCACATGTGATATCGATTAAATGAACACACTTGAAATGCATAATAGGTTGTCATGGTTAGGGTTAGGGTTATAACTGAGGGTTATTATACAGCACTATGGGTGCATTATAACACATTATAAGTATGTTCATAATGCATTATGATACATGCTTTAAGTAAAGTGTTACCAAATTTTTATGAAGTATTTGAAGATGTTTTCTAATTTTCTGTATATCCACAAAGGTACATAAAAACAGGCTAGAGGAAACCACCCATAGTCTAGATGGGCAATTTGCTTCAATTGCTCTTTTGTGCTCTAATAAAAATTAAAAATGTAAACATAAGGTTGTAAAGCATGTCTCAAGCTCTGGCAAACTGCTATTCTTTGTATCAAGAATTCTGTCTTGTTGTTTGTTTAGAGGCCTGCAAAAAGTTGCAAAGTTCACCTTAGATAAATACATTCAAGAGAAATGTACCCTGACTTTTTTTTTTTTTTTAGATTTATGGCACAAAACAAACTTTGTTCTCTCAGTTTGATCTCTTGTAGTTTTTTTCAAAGCACTCAGACATTTGTGGGTGTTGTGCAAAAACTCACAGCTAAGGCGTGAAGCTTCATAGTGCAAGTTGGGTTTCACAAACATCAGTTTTTATTTTCTTATTTTCATAGTGAACACCAGACAATAGACGTTTGTGGAAAAAGACAAACATTTGTTTAGATGCGGTGCATTTTGATAATGTTCGACAGCAGCCAGACATAGAAGAGTGAATGATCTTACCCCTGACTGACTGACCTGAATTTGCATCTTGATGACTGTCGTGTTTTGGCATCAGCGCTGTAGGAGGGAGAAAAAAAAAAGTGCTGAATACATTGTAGCCAAACCAGTCATGATGCAGTCGATCAGAGCTCATGTCCTTGTTTCTGTTTGGCTGCTGTGTGACCTGAAAACCTCGAGGTGCTGCATCAGCATCCACATCACCGTTCTGTAACCCCAATATCTGTCAATACCCTCGCTGCTGAGGCTGATTCACACACCTCCACACCTCCTTTCCCATTTAGCTCCGTCAGCCTACACACACCAACAAGCCCCAGGGCTTATACAAACTTTGAGGAGGCAGGCAGGGATGGCGGCGGGGGGGATGGAGGAAGGCAAAGGACAATTATGGATCAGCATTTGTTTTCACTTCAGGGAACCGCAGAACCGTGGGCAAAATTGATCGCTGGTCCCGTCTCCCTGGGGGGACTTAATAACATATAAATTCATGAAAGAAGAGCTATTTGCAGTATTGACGTATACACTATGCATTTACAACATAATGTTAGGCCTGGGGAAGGAGGGAGCACACTGGTGTAATTAATCTAGACAGGAGAAAGAGGGGATAAACTTAGATTGATGGTTTGCAAAAGACAGGGAAACAGAGAGAAAGTGAGAAAGAACACTTGTATTGTGTGAAAGGACTGAGCGGGGGGCTTAGAGCTCTAAGCCCGCATCCCGTCTCCATCTCATCTCGGCTCCCAGCCCGAATGTGTTTACCTGATGGTGGGTTAGGAGGTCACCTCCTTTTCCTGCCTCTATACTTTCCCTCGGATTCACATTCAGCCCTCCTCCACGCCGGCCAAGCCTTCGCCCTAATGGGCCAGCCCAGAGCCAAGCAGGCCAGGCAGACATCTCTCCCAGGTGGCTCTGGACGTGGAGAGGTTCCTGCTGTTTTTCACGGGTCATCGACTGTTCCTAATGACACCACAGACACAGGGGAGCGCATCAAGCAGAGACACTCGGCTGCAGTTTCTGGTCACTGATTCCTCAAGGCTTTATTTTTACACATGATGAAAACAGGATGTTCAGCATAGATTTTGAGGAGGGGTGTAATATTGAGGGAAATGCACTGGGGGGTTTTTGTATCTGCGACTGACTTGTCTCCTCATGATGAACTATGTTTGATCTTGTGTTGCTTGAGCTACTTTGCACAGTGACTCACGCTCATTTATTTTGGTATTTTAGGGCTTTCTAGGGACATCAGAGAGCTAATTTGACGAGGATATTACCATTTTTAGAAAAAGATATGACTAGAGTTGACCTGATCATGACATTCATTGCCAAAAGACCTAATTCTTCCGATCTGATACACCTTGGACTTATCTGTCTCATTAAACATTTCACAGATGTGCAGACCCAGTAGAAGACACACTTCCCAATACTGATGTTACACCTCTTTCTCATGCTACCATCATTGGTGGGAAGTAACTAATCACATTTACTCATAAGCTCATCTTAAGCAAATTTTTGAGGCACTTATAGAATACTTGAGTATTCCTGTTTTACACTACTTTGTACCTACACTCCTCCACTTATACTGAATAACTTTTTTTTTTTTAGATTCTGATTATTAAAGACCATACCAGTGTTCCTACTTGTTGTTGTCCTTCATCAGCATTGGTCACATAGATTACATAAACCCAACCATTTTTTCCCAAAATAGCTTTATCTATGAGATACGGTGTTTGTTTTTATTTTGTCCATGTTTGTGACGTTAGATAAAAGATTGTGCGTGTCAAAATCCCTCTTCACGGTAGTATTCAAGCTAGGAAGGCAGCACTTGTAAGGAACTATTTTTCTGGGCCTAATAACTTCATCTCAGTGGCTCCTGGCTCCCCTCTCTGTATCTCTCCGTCAGCGATTTTTGACCAAATAAAGGCAGATGTTCTCTTTAGAAGGGTGAATTACATGTACCTAGCAACTTTCATGTGCCCTAAAGTATTTCTATACCCTATTTCAACATGAATGTCAGTGAATGGGGTTTACAAAATGCAGTCTGAGATCTATTAAAGTATAGTATACACATGGTCAAATTTTAAAAACAACATTTATAGGAAATAGAGGCAATCCCTGCTAATGCTGAAAGGTCAAAAATAGACTGGTGTAGTCCTTTAAAACAAAATGTATCAACAAATGAAACAATTTATTGCTATGGATAAAGATACAACCAGATGAGCTAGACAGCAGAATACACATTAAAAAGTAAGCTACACATTTACCTTCTGTAACATTAGTGATGAACACATGCATGCATTTTTAATGCATCTTTAATACAAATTTTATAAATATGATATATAATTCTGCCAGTTGAATGCATGACTCACTTTTACTCTCTTTGGTATCACAACTTAACATAAGTAAAAGATCTGAGTACTTCTTCAGCTGCTGGTTATTTAAATAATTCCACCAAATATTGAAAAAATCTTCTTTCTCTCTGTATTTTCCTTGCAAAAGTAACTATTTATATAACAACATCCGCAGGTGCATCCTTCTTAACCTTCAAAACTCTGTGTATGATTGTTTCACTCCTCACATGCCTCAGTGAAGCAGCACCAAACACTTTGTTTTAACATCTCTGTCAGACAAAAACTGTCAACTGTGAGACAACATCACAGGAGTGATGCCTTATGACAGGTACACCCCCACACTTGTAGCACCTGCACTCGGTTATTTTAGCTTTTGCAATAGTGGATGAAAAAGTTGTGCAACAAAAAGCAGCATTGCTGTCACAGCCACTGGACATTGGCTCTGCAGCCCAAAGCTTTCTGTCTCAACAGCACCATCTAGCAGACAGGCTGCTCAGAGACATTTGTCTGTGTGGCAGTGGCAGATGAGTTTATTTCCTCTATATATGGACTTTTTCTTCTTATGTTAAATCTTATCTCGGCACATATGATGATGTTAATTCTCAATGGTGCTGATGAACGTGTGTGTTTTCACAGGCTTCGTGAGCTTCGACAACCCTGCTAGCGCACAGGCAGCTATTCAAGCCATGAATGGCTTTCAGATTGGGATGAAGAGGTTGAAAGTCCAGCTAAAGAGACCGAAGGATGCCAGCCGCCCTTACTGACACAGCCTACCTTCAGTATTCATTGCAGCAGCACAGGTGAGTGTCAAAGTCTCATCACCAGGGAACTATTGTCTGAGGGGGTGATTTTTTTTGTTGAGGGGCAACACGAGCAACATAGCAATGCTGAGACTGATAGCATTCTTGGTTATCAAGACTTCGATTTCCAACAATTTCTAAACTATTTAGGCTAGATGTAAGAATACTAGAAAGTAAGATTTAGATGCTTACAACAAAGGATCTTATTATTAGGACGTTCAAATCCATTACAAAATCACAGGTCATTGAATTTAAATATTTGTAGCCTTTAACGACAAACCACTCACAATGTTGCAATTTCATGTAGCAGAGGAAGCATAAAAAAGTGGGGGTGCTCCCACAAAAAATTTTTACCAGAAAAAACCCTCATGTAAAATGCAATTGTTCCAACACTCATGGTCTCATGCATTTCCAAAAGTGGACCCTCTCTCAGTTGGCAGGATTAGTGAGTTGTCACTTAGGGGCAGTTTACACGGCACAAGTTTTCAAACGAAAAAACGGCGTGCTGGCGCCCCTGAAAACCGGGTTCCAGAGTGATATATTTTGAAACTGCAACATTCTTCCCCTCTTTTTAAACTAGCAGGTGGAGTGCCTGTGAACACGGTGACAATGCTAATGCTAATGCTAGCGCAAGTCAATGCATTTTGCTCTCGCCACTACCAAAATCTGATTAAGCATTCTGCAGTGCACTGAAAGCAGGTTAATATGACGACAGTCTATTGAGGCGAATTTAAGTGCTTAGGGCTGAGCAGCAACAGGAAGTTAGCAACTCTGGCAGCTCCAACAATATATCATTACAAAATTACACCACCAACTACTGGTCTGGCCTGCATACTACAGCACTTTCATTTGTGTGCATGAACGCGGATATATTTTGAAGACACAAAGGAAAGACCTTTCTGTTTTTGGTGGGGATGTTTGTGTAAACGAGGCCTTAAAGTTGACAGGGGGGCAAGGGTGCTGGCAAGAGGGGGTGTGGCCACACCCCCTCCACCCCCACTTCCAACCTCTAAGCTCATCACTGGTTCAGCACTTATATCCTCAACATGATTTCTGTTAAAGCTGAAGATTTAACTCTGGTCTGAACAGTGTTAGTTGTTTCAAATTGTTATATCTGCTCGTTGTAAAAGCTGTGATGGTTGATTTCATATGAGCACAGCAGGAGTTTTAATTATAGGAAAGTCTGTCATAATGGTGATTGACAATGATTGATTGGTATGCCAGTGTGGGATAGCTCTCTACAGACCATTATGCTGATATAATAGAGCCATATTGAACTATCCAAAGTTCAAAGAAATGGATCTTTGGAATGACACTTTAATGAGCAGCGAGATCTGAAATGGCCTTCTCCTTTTTCTTCTTCTTCTCTTCCAGGTTTTAGAGGACACGTGAAGATATCTCGGAGGAGTTAAACTTTTTTTCTTTGAAAGCAAAATATGTTTTAAAAAAATCAACACATAAGGAATTTTTGAAGACATATCAGCATTTACTTGTGAAGATATAGGTTACGGCGGGGAAAAAAAAGAAGACGCGAAAAAGAGGAGGAGGAGGCGCCTCACCGGGGGACTTAACAGTAACAGATGGCACAGTGCAGCGAGAGAGAAAGACGAGAAGAAAAAAACGCTGAAAAAAGATGTGATGAGACTGAACAACAGAACTTTTTCTTGTTGAGACTTGAATTGTTAATTAAGCAACAAACTAACAAACAAAAAAGCAGCAACAACAAATAGATTTCTATATACATATTATATACACATATATATAAGGGAAGAGGCGCTTGTGGCTTTTACTGTACTGGACAAATGAGGGTTAAAACTTGAAGATCAAGAAACACAGTGGAAAAAAAGAAGCTATTCTGTTCGTCCACTGACAGACTTTCTTTCTCTGTTCCCTCTTTCTCATATTCTCTCACCGTCTCTCTCAGCAAGCGCAGAACTATGACTCTTGGAGGTCACTGAGGTTTCCATTAGCAACAGTAGAACTGCAAATCTTTCACCCCTAAGGGACCAAAGGACCAAACATTTTTATTGTTCTGAACAGTAATATATAGTATTAATGATACTAATACTACAAACTACTACTAATAATATTACAAGTTAAACTTAAGAAGAAATACTAGCTTCAGGTTGAAAAAAATAAGAGGAAAGGGGGTTTTGGTTTCTTTTCCTTTTACATTTATAGCTACTGGGTTTGAGGATATTAAAACAAAACAGAAAAAAATGTGTAAAAAAATTAAAGCTATACTAATTTAGTGGCGTAGAATATGTGGGTTAGACATTGATTCGGGCATGTTCAGATATGTTTTTTATTTTGCCACTTGTTGCTCCATCACAGCATTTCATCTCGGATGTGTGTCATATTAACCGGACTGCGCCTGGAAAGGCTCCATTGGGAACTGTTTGGAAAAGGGCAGGCACTTTGAAAAAATACTTGGCAGGTGATTGGATAAACCATCTGCCCGTCACCGTCTGTCGCAGACAACTTTATCACTACCAGCCAAGCCACTTGGTTAATCAAACTTGAGCAAAAACATCTTTTCCATCAAGAAAAGCCTTCAGGGTCGCTCTTTGCTCTTCTTTTAATGAAGAAATACTCGCCGGTTCTGATAGAACTGATGCCATAGCAGCATCTACGCTAACCACGTCTGTAGCCGCCATTGTTGTTTCCGAGTAAACAGTCACTTCTTGCTGCTTCACACACATAAACCACACCTCAAAGGACGCTGACTGGTCCAGTTATCAGTCTAATGACCAGAAATGGATAGAGTGGAGCTGGGCAAGACAGATTTGCGTGATAGCATAATCTTGTGATCTTGTGCGTCCAGCTGCCTCGCGATGTTAGTGTTATGTCGTGTCTGCAGAAGAAGAAAACAGCCTTGTAGTGCCAAAAGTGACACAATAACAGCCTCTAAAGCCTGTTTTATACTTGAAAGACAAGTGTCTGTCAACAGTTCCTTAAGACGTAGAAAAGACATAAGAATGTGTCGTCTGACTGTCTTGCACCTGTCAAAACTTGTAATGTCGCAGACGTCGTTTTTGTCTCACACTGATTGGTTGGCTGGACCGAGCGTTCTATCATTGCCACAGAGATGAAACAACGCTTCACTTGCTGAGGAGAAGCAAAAAATATTCTGGCAAATTGGATGGCTTTGAGGAGCGACTGGCGCTACACACTGTTGTGAAGACCCAGATGCCAGGATACGTCACGCTTTGGCTAGTCTCTATAAAACTCCAGTGGGATTACTGTGGGTGTTTTGGAGCTGGATATTGGGTGTAATCCAGTGTAGGAGGTCATCAGAACAATATTTAGGCATCCTAAAATAAGAAAGTGCTGCTCCTTGTCCATCTCTCTCATTTGATTAACCAACACATATTCCCTTTGCTCCTCTCTACCCCGGTTTTCCTCCATTGTCTCCTTCTCCTCCAAAGTAAAATTAAATCTAAAATCTCTTCTTCTTCTACCAAATCCAATGTCTCAGAGAAACTTGCCATTTTACCACTGGTTTGGGCTGTAGGCCTATGGAGAAGCGCTCAGTTGGTTACCATGGAGACCACAGCTTGCGCCACAGTCGGCGTCCACACTTGGACATAAACGCGTTTGTGTCTTCTGACATTTTTCTTTAGACACCTGCCAACACTTGTCTTTCGAGTACAAAACAACCTCAACACTTACTTATCTAGGCTACAGTGTATTTAGTCATGTACAATTTCTCCTCCTCCTGCTAGAACGTTGAAATTCCAAAATTGAAGCAAGAGTAAATCCATGTCGTCATTAAAGCCTTGATATTACAGATAATCTGACCATAAAGCACTGTGGTAAAAGTGCCACCCGGCTGAGCTGGAGATGCAGCAGTGAAACAGTGCAGCATCTGTAACTGCTTAATAAAATATACAAATGAGGCTGACAGCAGTTGTAAAAATTTCCATCGGCGTGCCACAGCGGTCCCTGCCGGGTCGTGCCCTCTCCCGCTGCCAAGCTCCTCCAGCTGCTCTCAGCAGGCGAGAGCAAGACTCCCCTCCACTCTCTACACACACCCCCTCCTCAACTCACCTCCAAGTGCCAGCATATCTCTCTTAACAGGGACCATCAGTGCACGGGGGCCAAGAGCTGAACCACAGCATAATTAGGATAATGATAATATTGATCAGATGGGGAGCAGCACCACAGGGCAAGAGATGTGCAATCAATTACACATTGGCATTTTGAACGGAATGACTGAGTGACAGAGTCCATTTTACCTACAGTACTTGATTGGGAGTCTTTTCACCCCCTTTGCTACTTAGGGAACCTGATATTTGACACACCTCCTCCTCATTTTAAAGGACAATACCAGTGTTACTGCATGTTATTGTCCCTGTCAACATCAGCCACATAGGCTACATAAACCCCACACATTTTCCCAAAATAGCTTTATCTATGAGATATGGTGTTTGTTTCCATTTTACCCAAATTCAATTAATGTTACTGGAAGCACCTAAAAATATGTGACAATGTTCGTTAAAAAGAACGTCTGTGTCAAAATCCTTCCTTATGCTAATAATCAAGCTGCAGCACTTGTAAGGAACTATTTTTTCAGGCGTAATAACTTTTGTCTCAATGGCTCCCAGCCTCCCTCTCTCTGTCATTCAGTGATTTTTAACCAAATAAATGCAGATGTTCTCTTTAGAAGGGTGAATTACCTGTACCTTAACTTTCAGATATCCTTTAGTGATTCTATACCCTGTTTCAATATGAATGGTGGTTAATGGAATTTACAAATGCCATGAGATCTACTAAAGTACACACATGGTCAAATTTTAACAACTACATTTGTAGAAGACAGGGGCGATCGATGCTAATGGTGAGAAGTCAAAAATAGACTGGTATGGTTAAAGTCCCTACCAGAAACTTTTAATTGGTTATGAAGAAGACTCAATTTAATCCTGAAGCCTCACATCATAAGACCATCAGAAAAGAGACTATGATGACTATCCTGCCTTTTACAATGTCTTTGCCTGGTCTGCTCAGTCAGCGGAATTACGGCAGAAACGATCAGTTGTTCAAGAGCATGATCGATCGCTACTCTCTTTTTTTACTATCTATGGTTGGAAGCAGGAGGATATTTTTCTTTGGATAATTTAACATGGCCAAACTGGCATTGTGCAAATAAGTGGCGTGTTTTTTTCACTCTCGTCCAAAAGAAATTGCTCGCGCTGGGTGAGATCTTTACAACAGTAAGCAGTACCGCTTATGTCCACACACATCGCTACAGTCAAGACAAAATAAAAATTCCTTTGAGGGGCTTTAGAACGACATCATGAGCGCTAAGAAATGAAAAGGTTAAGAGGTTTACATGACCGTGACAGGATCTGTATATAGAATTTAGAGTAGATTGTAGAGTTCTTCAGTGAAGAGCAGCTGTATATATTTTTCTTTCCCAAAGGTATAATAGCACAGTAAGAGCTTGTACACGGTGAGGAACAGCCTGGCATTACCAGCCTTAGGAGGTCAAATTAAGAGCAAAATGATCCATCAATTAGACAGCAGCAGGCCTGTAAGTGTAGCTGCTACAGCTGCTGCTGCCTCGACAAGACGGCAGCTTACCATTAGCGCCGGTCACACGTGGCTCCTATACAGTGTGGTCGCGCATCACGCAGCATCAGATGTGATTAATTAACTAAAGTAGCATCGTCTGCGGGGATGCTGTTACAAAAGGGACACACGTGCAGAACATCCGAGATGAAATCTGTGTTTCATGAGCTCTTTGCTTTTTAAAGTCATCTCACTTTCGCATTTCTACGATGGCAGCATCCTTTGAGTTGACTTTTAATTTGAATTTTTATTCCAACATGCCATTGGTTTACTCCGTTTGCTCTGAAGCAGCTTGCCCCTCAGGACTCTGTGAGACCTCAGCGCTCTTTTTATCGCTCCAAACTTTAAAACACATCAGTGCTTCAGTCATCTAATCACAATACTGTCTCTGTGGCCCCATCTGCATGTGTAGACTCTTCAGAAAACAGTAATAAGCCTTTGTATTCTGGGACAAAAAATGTCATCACCAGAATGGCTTCATATTTCCTGATGGCTGTATCTTTTTGCTTCATTTTTATCTGTACGATTACAGCACCAGTATTATCAGGAAGTGGGTGTTTAATTTCCAAGTTATTTCCCTCATTCACCGTATATCGTTTGGTTGCAGGGAATACTTAGATGCTGTAGAAAGAAAGTCTTTAAAAATGCCTTTTCTCATCATGAATTGCCAAATTATGCAAACATATCCAATGCATTTTCTCATCCTTAACACTTTAAATGTGTGCCAGACTCCTTGGAATAAGATAGTTTCTTATAAATATGTTGATTTTGCAGGAAATTCTGATCAGTAGAAATAGTAAAGAAAATATTTGCTTATGTAGTGTAGTAGAACATTATAGGAGGAGGGTCAGTTCAGGCTGTAGCAACACAGAAAAGCGTTTTCCAGTGAAAAGGTTAGATTTCATATATATTCGTCAGAAGACAGCTTCTTTTCCCCCTAGTGAGTTACTGTTAGTTTCCTTTCTCCTGTCAGGGCCCAGCAGCAGTGGGAAGCTGTGATATATGCTCTCCTTTCCTCAGGCCATACAGGGCCTTATAAACCCACTCAAAAAAAAAAAAATCTTTTCTTATGGGATTTCTACTGGGCAGAGTTTTTTAAATAATTAAAATCAAATTAAATTTGGCCTTCACAACAGCTCGGCTAATGCAAATTAAAGATGCCAGCTGTGGCTGAAATGTAATGAGTTTGAAAAGATGTTGAGTTAATTTCATTCTGCAGTGGGGAGAGGAAAAATGAAATTTGATTGAGCGCAATTAAAACAGTGAAGGTTTGTGGACGGAGACAGTTTGAGTTTAGTGCGTAAGCCTGAATATACATATCGAGTGTGAAATTTAGAAAAAGGGAAAGAAAAGTAATGAGAGGACGGAGCAGAAACAGTTATCAAAACTGACTGAAAATCCGCTAAAAGGAAGGAAATAGCAGCAGTGTTGTAATGAAGTATGCATGTAATCAAATTCATCTACATTGTCTCCACTTCTGCATTCATTTTTTAAATCATTTTTTGAAATAGTTCATCCTACCACGGTGCCCTTTCAATCTCTGAGCATGCTCAACGGGGGCTGGGAGGGTTAAAGATTATGACTATGGTACTACTCGTATTAACAATATGATTCTTTATGGTTTGAATGCTAAGGATAGTAGCTTATTATAAATATGAAATCTGTATATTATGGAAAATCAGCACAGGACCTTTCTTTGGATACATATAGATTTAGGGTTTAAAAACGGGGGAGGGGTCAAGGGAGGGGGGGAGGGGTTATCGCTTTATAAAGATGTTAACTTTCTGGTTTCTCAGCACAAATCATACAAAACATATAAAACAGCAGTACGGAGTCTGAGATGACGACTTTACTGACATACAGGGCGCAAAAAGAGGAATCTCAGTACTATTCTTTACACCTGGAGGAGAAAATGCAGTTTACAGGTTGTATTGTTTTTCCTTTCCTTTTTCTTTTTGATTTTTAAGGAGAGCGCCACCTGTTTTTGTGGCAGCGTCAGTACAGCATGGATTAACTGACAGGGAAAGCAGTATCTTTTTATAAAAAGAAAAACTTGAAAAAAAAACAAAAAAAACAACTCTGTGTTCTGTATTAGCCTGAGAAACCAAACATTTTTTCCCCTGTTGAAATTTCTTAATACTTGCTGCTTAGATTACTTCATATTAATGATTGATGATTTAATAATTTTATAATTAATTATCGGGTCAAGTATGTAACTTGATGTTTATTTATTTTATTTATTTATTTATTTATTTATTATTTATTTATTATTTATTTAGCCACTTTGCTTTTCTTTAACGGTTATGGTAAGATAAAGATATGTATCAAAAAGAAATGCTTATTGGGGCTTTTCTCTCTTTCTCTCCTTTTTTTCCAATTTTACAATAAAAATTCAAACTGGATGTTTTGTTTCTCACAGTCATATTGAATGCTGAACCATTCTGCGAACAAAGGGGGATTCGTTGCGCACAGATTTACTCCCTGCAACATACTGAGGACCTTGAAAGTTTGCAAGTGTCGTGCACATGTTGCGACCTTGTGCAGCTTGGCACCTCGGAGTCTGTTGTTGATGCCTCGTCGCTGTTAAGTGGTGAAACTGTGGCGACAGTGTCAACGCCCTCTGAGGGAAAACGAGGTTGCGGCTGCACATCCACAGCTTGAACTTTATGAAGCACTTTGTTTTTCATATGAGGCGGTTTCTGTTCTCTCACACTAGGAAGCTTCAGAAGAGGAAATGTACCCATTTTATACTCATAAGGAAGCTCAGCGGTGCAGTATGTAGGATGATTTGGATTATCTGTCACTGTGGAGACTGAAGACTTTACCAGCTGGCAGGTCACCTGATGCCACTCTGCCCGGGGAGACACACCACAGCTGAAATATGTGTCAGCATATATAAGATGGGAGCAGAACTCAAAAGCAAAACTACGGCACATAAACATCAGACAGTTGGGAGGTGTCACGGATCACGGAGGAGCTGTAAGAGAAAGACAGAGGAACAAACAATATTAACATTTTGACAAGCATGAGGCAGTAAATTGAAAGAAAGGAGGCGTCGAGAATCAGTCAAGTTTACGCACAGTAACTTCATCGTTGCTTTCATGCCAGAAGCCAAAATCTGATGCAACATCCACTGACAGTTGACTCGCCTCTCCACCTTGTAATCATCATCTTCATACATCACTGTAGTAGTCAAGTCACTGTAGCATCAGCAGCAGTACGGCACATTTTGAAGAGCAGCGACAGATATTTAAAAAACACATGCACACACACAAATGGGAGGGACAAAAAAGTAGAGCCACTGGCTCATGAAATAAATTGTCCCAATTACAATAAAGTGTGGCTCTTGGTCAGTGTGCACGGCAGGCAGTTCATCTTTATTACAATCAGTTAATGAAAATCAATCCCCCTCCTGATAAACTCTTATCTCCACGGCCTTTGCGCGCCCCTCGTGCGGGGAGATAATAAATTAGGGTAATATTGCCTTTGATGAGGGAGTGAATTGCAAATTATTGTAACTTTCCAAGATTTATGATGCAGATGCTTAATTTCCGAGCTGGGTTTTTCGGGGCGTCAGGGTGCCGAGGGGCCATTTGTTAAAAGTTTGGCGACACAGGCTCGTTAATAAAAATACACACTGAGACAACCAGGTGTTCTCAGCTGTTCTCTACTGTTACAGTAGCGGAGAAAACATTGCTGAAATGGCAGGAAGTCCTGGCTTGTTGGATTTGCAGGCCATATTTTCCTTCGATGTGGTATTTTACCTGTAACAGAGAATACACATAAAGAGCAGAAACCCCGTGGATGCATCGTGTTTACTAAAGTAGGACTGTGCCAATCATACAATGTTATTTTTTCCCCTCCAAAGAATCTCTATCACACAGGCCAGGAGCGTATGATTTGATATGTAGGTCAATACCCATTCTGGAGCGAGCCAGTGGGTGAGATATGTCTAGATGCTCGCTGTCACTCTGATTATTGAGGAGACACAGAAAGATTGAGTTGGTCAGGTATGAGGGGGCCTGCGGTACGAGATAGCTGTATAATAGCTGCGACTACAGCAGCCCGAAAACCGCACACATACACACACAAACTCCCTGAGAAATGAGTAACTTCTCGCTCTTTGTTCTGCAGCACTGACCCGTGTAACAGGGTGTTAATGCGAGTGTATGCTGAATGTCTTCTACCGGGTGCAACAATCAGACTCTTGAGTGCATCATTAAGCAAAATGCTGCAGCGAGGGAAGGTTAGAGGGGTCTCATGAGTCGTCAGGAGCTGCAGGAGGGATGCAAGGTGATTGTTTAAGGAGCCACTTGTGAAACTCAAGGCAAACACAATGGCGGACCAACATCACATGCGTCATTTAGCATCAATAAATCGAGTCTAAACAGCTAAACTCTAATGCTAACGCTAATCATGGGAGATATTTTCCCTAATGCTAGAAACCATCCTCTCCATTACCTGTTATTAATGTATTATCATGCAATATGTGTCTTAATATCAACTCCCACTTGAGTTATGGCACCTTAAATATTAACATCAAAGTCATTTTAATCCCTGTAATGCTCTGAAAGCTTGATCATCTCATGATGCAAAAGTCTCTTCTCATCAAGGCCACTTCATGTAACATCTTGCATTAAGACAGCCATCAATCTATCCATTATCAATCAAGGAGAGGACTCACACACCACTATCTATTTATCTTGCCAAGTGCTCTATTAATATCAAATTAATTCCCCCCATTGAAAGTATCAATCACTCAAGCAGTTTTTTCTCAACTCATTAGCATGGTAATTGTCCTTGTTTACAGGGGAAAGTCAAGACAGGACAGCTTAAAGAGGGGTGGACGAGCAATCTGTACAAGCTCGAGCAGTTTCCTGCAAACCTGTGCTTCATCCTCCCTGCTAATAAACACAAACAGGACTCCTCTTCAGTCTGTCAGGTGCTGACTTTGGAAGATTTGATGTGTTCTTCATTTACAAATTTTAAATGAGGGGAAAGTTTTCAATTTTATGGTGTTCAGAATTTGAAAAGAATCTCACCGTCTTTGAACAGAGAGGGCGCTCTCACACTGGGTTGTTACGTAAGGCTGCTGCCTGCCTGGCAGTGCCGTCTGATGGCTGCATACAAACAGATGACATCAATCAAGAAGAGGCCCGAAGCTTTTCGGCTTTGTTGCAAATTATAAAGCAAACGGGAGGACACACAAACATAGCTGACATGTCATCAGCTCAGCTTACAGCTCGACGTTTAGAGTCACGGAGTCAGATAAAGGAAGAAGGAAAGAAGCCCAGAGGTGGAAGACAAATTCAGA